>CAUYRH010011061.1:0-52483 GCA_963574655.1 Perodicticus potto | reverse complement strand
CTGCAACAAGAACAAAAAAAAAATAGCCAGGTGTTGTGGCGGGTGCCTGTAGTCTCAGCTAGTTGGGAGGCTGAGGCAAGAGAATCGCCTAAGCCCAAGAGTTTGAGGTTGCTGTGAGCTGTGATGCCACAGCACTCTACTGGGGGCAACATGGTGCGACTCTGTCTCAAAAAAAAAAAACCAAAAACAGAAGGGCAGAGCTTTCAGAAACCCCCACCTGGCTGCTACTGCACTCCCTGCCTTGGGTATGTCCTGTCTGGGTACCTGCACCAGGCCCCAGAATCAGAGTGAGCCCCCTCTCTCCAGGTAGAGCTTTTTCTTTGCAGTCCATTTCCTAGGCCCTGTGTGCACCCCCTTCTTGAAGGCTAGTTCTACCTCACTTCACTCGGGTGGTTGTGTAAAGAACTAGATGGCACTTATCTGTGTAAAAGATACGCCTGGTCATTTTTTTTTTTTTTTTGCTTAATTCTGCTTCAGTTATTTTTCATTTACTCAGCAACTATCTTCCCAGGTTTGAAAAATAGCCCCAGGCAGTGTCAAATGGACCTGCCCCTGTGTTTTTTTGGTTTTGTTTTTTTTTTAAGAGAGAGTTTTAAACTACATCAAGCCATTGGGTTCCTTGGAGGTTTGAGACTGTTGACCCTTACCTCTCTGTCCAAACGCAAACACCAAGTGTCCTGCGATTTCTGTGGACTTTTTCAGGGGGTTGGGCTCAGGGCTTTGTTTCTCTATATGCTGAGAACAAGAACATTTCAATGAAAAAAGACTCCAGTTCAGATACCATGTCACTGGCCTGCCAGGTAAGGGCACATTGAAAACAGAAACGTTGTTGTTAATATAACTTACTTTTTAAAAAAGATTTAAATAGCACTGTGCTACTTAAAGGATCTATCTATATGTTTTCATTTATATTAACATAATTCTTACAACCACCCAAATACAGGTGTTACTGTATTTTATAGGTAAGAGACTGAGGCCCAAGGAAGCTAAGGAGCTGCCCCAGTTCATAGTCAGGACTAGCACCAAGGTTCAAAGCCAAGGGATCACAGCGGTGTAAGCAGCTGGTTTCTCCTCTGAACAGTTGTGCACTCTGGTCCCTGGTCAATCTTTAGTTTACTACTTACTGCTTATTTCCAAAAGCTTTTCAAACTACTTCCTGCCAGCAACTTTTATTTACTGAGACACACATTTTTCCCTCCAAAGAGCTTTTCAACCTGAACAGAAGAAAACAGCTGTTGTATTTAACCTGGTAGTATTTCCCAAGAGGTTCATTCATTCATAGCTCAACTGCAAGTATTAACACACTTTGAGAAAGAGCTAAGAGGACGCAAACGTGGAATTAGTTTTACTTCCAATAAATACAGCATGTGTTTAAAACCAGAAGGGCCTTCACTCTCTGGGAGAACTTGGCTTCGACAGTTAAGAAGGCCCGGGAAAGCACACCCCATTGGCGAGAGGAAGGAGAAGGGAACTTGGCTGAACTCAGGTCCAGGCAGACTCCTGGTGGCTCGGAACCATTCTAAAGGTTGTGTAGCACTGAAAAGAGGCCTGGAGGGGAAAAGACCATGGTGTACCCAGACCCCCTGTTTCTTCCATTTGGAATGGTTTTGGCATGGAAACTTTTCCTAATTGTTGGCATCTTAAAGGCAAGAAGTCACAGTTGCCTCCATGTGAACGTGAAGTTTCCCTGCCAGAGCGAGCCGTGCTCGGCATTTGGCAGAGATGTTCTTGATGGGTCATGGAGTCTTGAGTCTCTTCCTCCCCTCTTGTCCAGGCACCAAGACTTAGTACGTTTTTGCCTCCAAACATCTGTCCAGTTTTCACCTCTGTTTCCTCCCCTCTCCCCCCCCCACTGACCTGTGGTCCTCAGCATCAACTGCACAATTGCACCCACTGCCCACCTCATCTCCCCGCCCTGAGGTTGCCTTCTCTACCCAACCTCCACGCCACTGCTGGAGTGATCTTGTCAAAATGAAAATCTTGTCACGCTGCCTCTCCACCACGTGGAGATGAGGGAAGTAAAGGATTTTGCAGAAGAAGAGTCCTAGAGGGACCAGCAGCTTTCATGTCTAGCTCCCAGCTGATGTTCCTGAAGTAGGATCAGGTCCCTCGGAAGCAGGTCACAAAGCCACAAAGCACTTGGATTCTCTCAGGCCAGGGATCTAGATTTCCCACTCAGCATTGTACCTTGGGATGGCTTTCATGAAGCCCCTTGGGGATTCTGTAGAATGGTCAGTAACCACAAGAGTCAGTCGGTCACTTGGTCCCAGTCATGGCTTCGTTTGCCTCCTCATCTCCCACACTGGGAAAATGGGGTCCTTTGCTGATGGTTGGAGAAGAGGATGCCACTCTCCTCCCTCACAATCCTGAAGAATGACCAGCTCAAGTGATGCATTTCCCTTTTACAGAGCCCCGGCGAAGTGGGAGGTCACAGGGATTCATGCCCTCCATCCCCTGCCCAGCACCATGTGCACTGCCACCTTCTCCAGGCTTCCCTCAGGGCTACCCCTCAACCAGCAAGGAGCACCCTTTGGAGCGTCTCTTCCCCAGTTTTACTTGTTCAAGCCTCTGCCCTCCTCCCTGCTCCAGTGCCAGAGCTTCCAACCAGGGTGCCGCCATTGCCATCGTGGTCTCTACTTTAGAGAGGAAGACAGAAACTTATAAACCCTGAAAAAGGGGAGGGGGGAAAGGGCTGTCGTTATGACCAGGCCTTAAGATAGGAAACATAAAGCTGACCAACCTCTCGGCAGTGGGAAAGTTAATCTCTCGCTGGCACAACTTTGGTAGGTGCCAAAACTATGTCTGTCTACTTCCCAGTCTTGAGTTACAGGAAGCCTGTTGTTATTGTTATTTTTGTTGTCATCTTTGGGCGTGTTAGTTGTAGAAAAAAAATGATGAGATTTTTTAAAAAATCTTTGGTATAAAAAGTTCATGGAAGTTTAAACTCTCTAAACTTCTGTGCAAAGAATATTCTGGAAAGACTTTTAGTGTCTGTTTACTCTCTTCACAGTGAGCTCCTCAGAACGAAGTTAGTTAGTTGTATTTCCTTTTTTAGCTCCCTGAAGAAATGGTAATTATTGAATTTCTTTGAAGCCTCCGATTATACACTTTAGAAACTCTAATTGGCACTGAGTTTCTATTTCCTTAACATTTAACTCGTGATGTATGGACTTTCCTTGGCCTTCAGAATATTTAAGACTTTGATAGACATAGTGGATGATAATTTTGGTGGTGGTTCTTTTCTTATGAACAGGAAGATAATTCTTTCAAGTTAAGTTGTATTTAGAAGCTGCATTAAAGCACAGCAAGTAAAATACCAAACCTCCAGGATGAGAGGCATAAAGAGAAAATCTTCCAGTTTCATTAGAAGAATGTTCTGAGGTAAATGCTAACGCTAGCTGAGGAAAAGCTTTTTGGTCTAAATGAAAGTTCAAGAGAGTCAAGTGACATAATCCTGAGCATCGTACACAACCCTACCTACTTGAGAGACTAACCACTTAATTGAAGTAGATTCTATTTGAGAAACCATTTATGTAGCTCCCATTTTGTAGCGCTTCCTCCATTTAGACACACATCATCTCATTCAATCCTCACACAACATTATGTAGCTGGTATCTCTGCTCATAGCTGAAAAACTTGAGGCCCGGCGAGCCTACGTAGTCGTCTGTGCTGGGACCTGGCAACAAGTCAGGTCAGGGGTTCAATGCCAAGTCCAGCAACCCCATGTCTGGGCTTCTTTCTATTTTGCATAGTCACCTCATAATGTGAACTGACGCCTCCAAATCCAAAGTGAGAAGTGATGGCTTAAAATGAGGGTTCCAGGAAAGTGGTAGTAACACTAGACATTAATGTCTCTCTTTCTCTCTTGCTCCTTGTACCTTGTATCTTTTTAGCTATAAATAGATATCTTTTTAGCTTAAAATATGTAAGCCAATCATTATTTGCAGTAAGCCCTGCAAGGGGAAGGAGTTTGTTTCACTCTTATCTGTGCCTGACCCTATTAGATGCCCAGTAAGTATTTATTGAAGAAAAAAAAAAACTGAAAATGGGATTCCTGGGATAGATGCAAATTCTAGAGAGCTGAATGCCAGTGAAAGGGTGAAGTAGAACACACACAAAATACAATCATTAGGAAAGAAAAGGTGGCTCCAGTGGGTGCCAAAGCCTCACTGGCCATTTAAATAAAGAAATTAGACAACAGAGGAGGGGGCGGGAATGTGGAAAGGAGCCAAATTCCAGAAACACACAGAAATATCAGAAGCCTGCTGGCTTAAATGAGCAGGAAATTTAATGCAAGTTAATGGAGACTTAAAAGCTTAATTCCTGAGTGTGTGAAAACTGTGAAGTGGATTTGGCAGCCCTCGCTGAAACAGAGCCATCGATGCTGGGAGAGAATTCAGAGTACTTGGAATAGCCTAGGAGCTTTAATAATACTGGTGGTGGACTCTATGCCTGAGATTAGATTGAGTTAGATTAGTCTGGAGTGTGGTCTGAACCTCAGAGTTTTTAAATCACCCCCCCCAAGTAATTCTAGTAAGCACGCTTCTATAAATGAAACACCAAGAGCTAATAACCCAAGATCGCCCATGGATTAGAGGCAGTGGTCAGAGTGGACCCCAGGGTGTGACTCCAAGTCCAGTGCTGGCTCCTGGGACCCTCTAGCCCTGCAGGACCAGGCCTTCAGGCCCACACAGCTTTCTCCAACACTTTTCCTTCTGCCCTCAGGTCAGCATCACGGTGATTGAGGCTCGGCAGCTGGTGGGCTTAAACATGGACCCCGTGGTGTGTGTGGAGGTGGGCGATGACAAGAAGTACACGTCTATGAAGGAGTCCACTAACTGCCCCTATTACAATGAGGTCAGTGGCCCCATGGCCCTAGTTAGGGAAAGGGGCCTCCCGAAATGTGTCAGGAGGGTGGGTCTCAGCCCCTTCCAGGCCCCACAGAGCATCTGGGAGTCAAAGGGCACAAAGGGTTACCAGCCCCAAGAGCAGTGCCATGTCCTCTGAGTCCCCAGGCTGGAGCCAGACTCACGCTGCTTTTTGAAATAAACATGTGTGGACACTTCCATGCAGCTTCCAGCAGTGCCTGTGAATGAACTCCCTCTCAAGGCCTCCCCATGAGACCAGGTCCCCACTGTTTTCCACCTCATTCCAACCCAAGGTGGCAGTCACACCATTAACAGGCACATCCTGTATGCCAGGCACAATCCCAAATCCCTTGCGTGCATCACCTCTTCTCACCTTCTGAATGACCATCAGAGGTTGTCACTATTAATTCCTTTATACACAAGAGGACGCTGAAACTTTGGTGGGGAAGACCTTACTCCACCTTAAGTTGCCAGCGTGGAGTTATGCATGCGCCCCCTGCTGGTCGAGTCCTGTGTGCTCACCCTCTCTGCCCGGCTGCCTCTGGGCTGCCCAAACCTCTGTGGGGCTTTTCTCGGGAGCACTGGCCTTAAGGCCTGTACCTACTCCTGTACTTGACATCATCTGAAGATGTGTCAAGGGTGAGGAACTTTGGAGACCTTCTAGTTCCATCTCCCCGTCATACAAAGCCAGGGACTGGCATCCGAGTGGGGAGGGGCTTCCTGCAGTCACAGAGAGGACTGTCCAGACTCCAGCCCAACACTCTGACTGCTGCCTTGGATGCAGCATCTTGACTCCTGAGCCCCAGGTGGGACCCCATTATAATCAGCTCTGGGGAGAGATGCCCAGAAGCTAGTGTCCTGGCATCCCTGGCATGCTCCGGGCCCTGGCATCCCTTTCCTACAGGGGGCATCCACTCTGCTTCTCCCAGTGGCTCCTGGCAGAGGGGGCCCAGGCTGGCCCAAGTAGGGTATCCATGTCCTGTGTCCTGCAGTGGGTGAGGGCCGAGGGTGCCCCTGTAGCTTGGGCAGCCATGAGAACCCTCTGGCTGTGAACCTGCAAGAAGAAAATGCAGGCACATGTCTGCCCTTCAGCCCAGCCTAGTCAGACTCTCCTATGTGACCACAAGTGGGCCCAGTTCTCCTGGCTGGTTTCCTGCAGGCCCCTGGGGCTGGGCGTGCAGGCTCCGGACCGATGCAGTCAGGACATTCAGGATCAACATCTCTGCTGCATCCCTTATGTTAGGAGCATCTGCACTGGAAAAGCCTCTGGCCTAGATAAGGGTCTACTTTCCCATGACGCGTATGGAGACAGGCCTATGTGGCCTTCCATGATTATGTGATAGTAGAGAAGCCACATTTGGCTGACTCGAGGGCTCGCGTTGAGGCCCACACACCTCAGGTTTCATTCAAATTATTTCCTTTCTCTCAAGGGCCCAGGCTGCTCTCCTTACTCTGTGGTTCCCTGGAAAACTCCTGCTTGCCCTTCAGGCCCAGCTCAAATGTCTTTGCCACTGAGCAGCCTTCCCTGCTCTCTCTGGGTGAGAAGTCAGCACCCTCCTTTCTCTGTGATGATATCGTCCCTCAACTGTGGTTATTCCTCCATGTCTCTGTCCCCTGGGGGGACTGGAGGCTCCCAGACTCCTGTACCCCTGTGAATACAGGCTCAGAGCCTGTAGGTAGTTAGAGGGGTTCATTGTCACTTTACTGAATAGATACTCACCCAAAGGAAGAAACTGGCATTAGATGAGCAGTGGCTATGGGCCGGGCCATGGCACATGGGGCCACAAGAAACATTTCTGTCCTGCCCAAGTGCCTCCTAGTTTTAACCTAGCAGCCATTTCCTAAACTCTATATTTATATTCTCTAAGACGATTCATTCCACTCATCTTTGGACCATCTTAAATCTGTTTCAGATCACAATGTTGTTCCTTTTCACAAACCCCAGTAGCTCTGATTTTGTGTCTGTCTGTTCCTTTTAAACTAGAGTTTGTGAAACTCAGCACTAGATATTTTAGACTGGATGATTGTTTGTGGTTGTAGGATTTTAGCAACATCCCTGGCTTCAATCCACTTGATGCCAAAAGCAGCCCCTCCCCCACTTACAGGAACCAAAAGGATTTCCAAGCGTCAAATGCCAAATGTCCCCTGAGAGTTAAAATTTGCCCCCACTTGAGAGCACCACTCTGAACTATCTTGCCATGATTCCTTCCAGCCCCAAGTCCTGGGCTTTCCTTCCTTTCTTCTCTTCTTACACCACATTCCTTTTTGATGAAAGATACTCTCCCGCTATGGCTATGTAGTGCTTCTGGCTAATTCTCTTGAGCTGGTGGAAACCTTCCTTTGGCTCCACTAAACAGAGGAAAGTGGGGAATAATCAACATACTTGGCAGATTTATAAGCTACTGTAAAAGGGAAATATGCTCAGGAAACACAAGGAATATGATGGACACACCTTAGAGAGCTCAGGATTCTGGCCCCAGTTCAGCCAGCTCCTTGCCTGGGCTGACACAGCTCTGAGACTCCTGGCCTTCCCGACAGTCCTGATGGCTTTGAGCCTGCCTGTGCGAAGGGAGGTCCACAACGTCTGCCCTCCTAGGACAACTAGGCAGTTCACAGACCAAGTCAAGACCTTGCCCCTGTGTATGCATCTGGCCGCACCCAGGGCGTCTCGGGAGCACCATTCTTCCTCCTGCCTGACATCAACCTCTCCCTTCTGCCTCTGATTCTGCTCTTACACCATCCTTCAACACCCCCACTTTATCTTTGTTTTTCTTCTGGTTCCTTCTCCCTTGCCTATAAGATGTTCTACTCCAGAATATTCTAAGTACAGCCATGAAAGCCCACGTATGCACAAGGACAGGAACTCGGAATCTGTCATCCTTTCCTCTTTCCCACATGCCTCTGCAGTGACCACCATTTTCTCCCCTCTCCTCACATTCAGGGCCTGAAGCTTGTCCCTGCCTCCTCCCTTCAAGTCACACTCCAATCCCTGCCACCAGTTCTGCCCCCACAGTATCACTGACACTGCTCTCCTCAGGGTCACCAAGGGCCTGCCTGCCCCTAGGTACACTGTCCTCTATCATCCAGCTCTCCCTCGACTGCCCTGTTCCTTCATCCTGCTGCCTGCCCCTCTTCTTGGGGGTATCTCACACCACTTTGCTGCTTCCCCACCACCCCAGCTCCTCCTCCCAAGCCTCCTTCCTTGGCTGACAGGCTGCTGCTTCTCTCAGCCCTTCCTGGGCCTGTGTCCCCAGCCGTGCTCCCCTTGTGTGTCTCCATCTGAGGCTACAGGTACCCTCTATGGGTGGGTGGTCCCAAACCTAGATCCCCACCGCCCTCCAGAGCTCCAGCCACCAGCCAGCACCACCTGGCCCGTTCTGCCCTGCACTGCAGCTGACATCACTGTACACTCTCCTCATGCACACACCCAGGTTGAATGCTGTGGCGACTTTACAACCACACTCACAGCCCCTGTGTCAATAGTGCCGCTGGAGAGGTTCAACACACCACAGAGGGGTAAACTGAGGCTCAGGAAAGGAAGTGACTGACTCAGTAGTAACAGCCAGATGTGTTCAAGTACGAGCCCCCAGCAGCCAGGAGCACCATTCTCTTTAACGTTTGCCCCAAGTACCTTGGCAACAGTTCTCCCTTCTCCCCACCCGCAAGTTCACCAAAGCGGTGGTCCTTCCAGGGGAGAGGGAAGGGGACTGTAACTGCAGGACAGTCCCTGCCCAAGGCACTTCATCTACAGCTGATTAAGTGCTTTCATACGCCATAGTTCATCCTTTTTTTACATTTTAACATCTCTGAAGTTGGGACACATCTTCCAGGCAGCCTTGTGGTTTAATGGCAGTATCAATACAGCCCATAAAACTACAGGATATTTTAGAGTCCACAGCTTTTAGATTTATGAAATAAGTCATAGCATCTCATCAGAGCCTCATAACAAGACTCTGAGGAAGTGTCCCCATTTTCCTGCTCAAGAAACTGAGGTTCATTGAATGTGTTGCTCAAAGACAAGTGGGAAGGGATAGAACGGGAACTAGAGCTCAGGTCTCCCAGCTCCCTGGCTATGGAGCCTTCTGAGCAGAGCCTATGAGTGTAGACCTGGTCAACACGCTGCTCCCACGTCCTCCCCACCCCACACCCATGGCACTGACCCCTAATTGGTCCCACCCCACAACCCCCCGGGCAATCAGGACCAAACAGTTGCCACAGACTCTCCTCCAAACTCAGGGACTCAGGGGAAATGGCTGGGGTGCAGGCAGGCACTGCTGGGAGGGAGGGGCCCAGCACTGCCCCAGGCTGGAGCTGCTGCCTGTAGTGACCAAGGCTCGGGTCCTTCCTTCCCCCCTCCAGTACTTCGTGTTCGATTTCCATGTCTCTCCTGATGTTATGTTCGACAAAATCATCAAGATCTCGGTGAGTGGGGCAGCCCCTGGCAAGCAGAACCTGAAGCTGCACCTTTGTGCAGACCTGAGAAGCACCATCTGTGGCTGGACCAGGCATAAAAAGACCAGCCCCCTTCCTGGACCCACAACTGGGCAAGTGGGCACAGGCTGGATTTGAGCCCCTCACCCCTTCCGCTTGGTGCCTCTGTATAGTGTATAGCCAGTCACCTGTACCTGGCAGCCAGCCTCAGGGAGCCACTCAAGCCCTGCCAAATGCCCTCCCACTACACTGTGAAGCCTACGTCCCCAGAAAGATTGAGGTGGTACCAGTGGGTCCCACCCCTGCCCAGCCTGACTGGTGGCTGGTGGTTCTGTCTGGAAGGTGATTCACTCCAAGAACCTGCTCCGCAGCGGCACCCTGGTGGGCTCCTTCAAAATGGATGTGGGGACCGTGTACTCCCAGCCAGGTGAGTAACTGCGCACAGGCAGGTTGGCCCTGGTGCACACAGCTCAGGGAGCAAGGCACACAGGGTCCTTCCCGCTGTGGCAGTTCGTGGGCTCAGCCTGGCAAGGACACAGATGCCGTCTGGAAGCTGTTAGTACACACAGCCATATGGCCCGCGGAGAAGTGGCGTGCACGGTCTGTACACAAATGCAGTGAGCAACTGTGTCCCCAGCCTGGTGGGGTCTTACTCATAATTGGGTCAGTAACTCACTGTCTGCCAAATAGCGGTGGCAGACTGGTGAGTCCCTGCCCCTGTGCCCTCTGAGGAGGAGCTGTAGAGGATGCAGTGAGGGAGACCCCTCGTCAGTGTGGGGAGGAGCTGTGACTGGATTCCTGCCTCACAGGAGAGCACCACTGAGCCGAAAGCACCCCCTTTTATCCTCAAAGGAGCCCTGGTGCCCCCATTTTATAGTTAAGGGCATCAGAGGCTCAGAGCCGGGGCTTGCCCCAGCCACCCCAGTTGGGGGTGAAGCCAGGCTGTTTGACTCCAGAGCCCCACTGAGTCACACTGCCCGATCCAAGTGCAGTGAAGCCATACAATGCCAAATGTGCTGTGGCCATCTCTGAGGGACTTGGCTCTAAAATTGCTTTTTTTTTTGTAGAGACAGAGTCTCGCTTTCTCCTCAGTAGAGTGCCGTGGCGTCACAGTGCACAGTAATCTCCAGCTCTTGGGCTTAGGCGATTCTCTTGCCTAAGCCTCCTGAGTAGCTGGGACCACAGGCACCTGCCACAACGCCTGGCTATTTTGTTGCAGTTTGGCTGGGGCCGAGTTTGAACCTGCCACCTTCAGTATAGGGAGCCGGCGCCCTACCCACTGACCACAGGCGCCACCCTAAAATTGCTTTTTACAAGAGACCCAGGCTGCCTGAAGAGCAGCATGTTGGGCTGTGACCGACTGATAGCTCTATAGGTGCTCATGTGCCAACACCATGCAGAGTTAGCGAGGGAACCCCAAGGGGCGCCCCAGAGGGCATGTGACAATGAGCCAGGCAGAGGAGGTACCCTCAGCCTGCCAGATGATAGCTCACCATGTGGCAAATTTGGGGACCACTAGGTGTCCTTGAAGTGAACCCACTGCTCAGAGTACAGTAATGACCCCATCAGGCCCTTTGACAATGACAATTTCACTCAAATTGTCACATTCAATCCTCACAAAACAGTAAGATAGGCAGCAGCATTTCTTCCCATTTTACCGATGAGATAAACAAGGCTGAGAGAAATGAGGTGGCTTGGAGATACTGCTAAACCAGTAGGTTGAACAAATTTATGATTTCTTCTAGTTCGACCTTGGCTGGTGTGTGTTATAACCGTGACTCAGGGAATCTGAGTCCCATACCCAGGATTATACATACAAAAATCACAAAATCATAGGACATTCAAAATGGGACGTTAAAAATATCTAGTCTAATCTCTCTATGAAGATAGAAAAACCAAGGCCCAAGGTGATAAAGGGACATGCCCAAAGTTTAGGAGGCCAGCGCCCTTGCCACTGCCCCACGCATGCCTGGGTCCTCAGTAGAGGACAGCCCTTCTGACCATCTGGTGCAGCGAGGAGCAGGAGGAGTCAGCAGCACGTATAGGTGTGGGCCACTTGTTTGGAATGACATTAGCATCCCTGAGGACAGCCTCCACCCCAGGGCTCAGCAGTGCCTTTGGCAGGCCTAAGGCCTGGCACCAAGAAAAGGTCCGCAGGGGGTAGAAAAGGTGACAGTAAAGAGCCTACTATAGACCTCTGGGCTTCTGGGTGGCAGAGTCCTAATGAGGAAACCACTGCCACTCATGGGGCATTGATGAGTGCCAGGCACACTGTCCCAGCAGCTCAGCCCTCACAATGCCCCCTAGATATCAGCACCCCCCTTCCACAATGAAGTACCAGAGGCTCAGCCAGCTTGAACAACTGGTGCAGAGCCACATTGTAAGTGGCAAAAATGGGATGTGAACCTGGTCTGCGGGGGCCTGAAGCCCAGGTTCTGCACCAGGGTAACTTACCCTGCAGTTTGCTGCTTCCGCAGAACCCGTCCCTAAGCCCAGTCCCCTCCTAGACATGAGAAGCTGAAATCACACGGCCCCTTCGGTGGAGGTGCATGCCTTTGCTCTGGCCATCTACAGTTTGGCCTGACCTTCTTCATGAGCCTCTGACCCCTCTGGGGCATAGTTGAAAAGCATGCTCTCAGGGACACAGAACTCCTGGGTGCTGCTGGGAAGCTCTGGGTGGTATCCGTATCTCTTGGAACTAGAAAGGTTTGCTGTCCTCACCCCAGCAGGATGACATTTGCAGTATCAGGTGCAACAGCAGCAACTATTCCTTTCTACTCTCTGCTGGAGGTAAGCAGGGGCCATATAGGAGCTCCAGACGAGGCGTAGCATGGAAGCAGCCTTCCGGAGCAGCCAGCCTTGCCCAGCAGGTGTCAGAGCCTGGCTGGAGGGAAGTGCAATGATGTTTCAGGCTGGTCAGCATATAGCGCAGGGCCTCATGTGGTCTGGCATCTCTGGCCTGATAGCACTCAGCGTAAGTGCTAGAAGGGCCTCAAAGGGCATCAGTCCAGTGTTAACCTGGTATAGGAAGCTGGATTGGCCACCCAGCTTCTGCTTAGATCTCCCAGAAACACCTGCTTAGAAACACCCCTAATTTAGATATCTCACTATCTGCATCAGACCAAAATCGGTCAACCCATAACCTTCACCCACTTCGATAGGTCTGTTTTTCAGGACAAAGAAAAATCCACTTCCTCTTCAAATAGCCTTTAAGTTTGAAGGCAAACTTCACATCCACATCCCTCCTGAATTTCTTTCCTTACCAAATTTCCCCAGTTCATCTAACCATGTGCACATCTGTCCATGCACCCCTGTATCCTCCCTCCCACCCTGGACAGGTCCTTCCATCCACTAATCCATCTACCCTCTGTCTGTCCATCCACTCGGCCAGCTATGCCTCTGGGAGATCCATCTCCCACCCAGCCGCAGGCTGTGTGTCCATCTCTTCATCCAACACACGTCTGCTCTGGGGATGCCCAGGACATGGCCCCTCCCTGGGGACATGCCAGCTCGCCTGAGGGGCTCTCGTGACTTCCTGTCCTCGGGCCGTCCTTGTCCTTTTCAGGTCTACTGTCCCTCCTGAGATACTGGTGGTCTGGCCTCCCCCCAGGGAGAGAGTGGGATGAGGGTATCCCAAGCTCAGAGAAGAGCAGACGCAAAAGCGTGGAGGTACAAAGCCAGGGCATGAGTTCAGCAGCAGTGCAGGGCTGGCGCAGGGTGGGCAGAGCGAGTCAGGGAGGGCTAGATCAGGAGCCCACAGACCTACCTTTGGTTTTCACCCCAAGGCACCCCTTTGGAGGGCTGGAAAGGTGGGGTGAGGAGCAGGGGCCTCTACCTGGGAAGGCTCTGTCAGCAGTGGTGGCCGTATGAAAGGCCTTGGGCAGAGAAACTAGTTAGGAGGCTCTGGCTGCCAAGTCATACCACTCACCCCATGTCACTGCGGTGGGACTTCTCCCCCACTGCCCTGTCTCCAGAGGACCTCTATCGTCTCCCGGCCCAAAGGTAGGCAGAGTTATGGCCTCAGGTTCCAGCTCCAGGGGCCAAGGAGGTGCTTTTGCTGGCCCGAGGGCAAGACCTGCCTGGCAGGGGTGTCCACGCAGGGCCGTCCTCCCCACTGCAGAGCACCAGTTCCATCACAAGTGGGCCATCCTGTCAGACCCCGACGACATCTCTGCGGGGCTAAAGGGCTACGTGAAGTGCGACGTCGCCGTCGTGGGCAAGGGGGACAACATCAAGACGCCCCACAAGGCCAATGAGACAGATGAGGATGACATTGAAGGGTGAGGCACCGACCCAGGAGACCCAACCCCAGCCCTTCCCTCTCACAAGGGAGCTCCTAGAGTGGAGCCGAGCACTTCCCGCCCTCTTCCTCACCCTGTCCTCTGCCCTCTCAGGCAGCCAAGCTCTCCTTGGAAGGCCGGAGGCAGGGAGGGGTGAGGTAGGATGGCTGAGAACTACAGACCTCTGACTGAGAAAGTGGGCAGAAAGAGTAGAGACTGGAGACCAGAGTCCAGGAGCTGCCCAATACGGGGGAAGCCAATATCCCCAGGATGGCAAAGAAATTTCTTTTGTTGTGCCAATTCCAGGCAGCTGATAGAGGTTATTGAGAAATATTCTGGGCTCTTGTCCGGACTCAGTGGAAAAAAATACTGGGATACAGTGAATCACACCTTCCATGGGCTAGGGGAGGGAGAGCTGCTATCTGCAAAGTTTTTGTCTATGAAATACGAATATAGCACAAAGCTGTGAAAGGTTAATAATACTAAGATTGTATCCTACTCTGTAATTTACAAAGCACTCATGTTTAAGCTTCTTTAAGCCTGATCATAGTCCTGGGAGGTGGGTATTATGATTCCCACCTTAATAGTAAGGACACTGCTGATGGGGAGATCCAGCCAGGATCCCATCGGCAAGCAGGTGCCATGGGCTTCAGTGTCTAATTCTAGTTGAGGCCGCCTCAGCCATCCTTCATAGATTGTGCCAGGACCCAGGGATATGAAGATACTTTGGGGACCTGTACCTGGTCACCAAAGCCCTGGTTGTGTGTGCAAACAGGAACTTGCTGCTCCCCGAGGGGGTACCCCCGGAACGCCAGTGGGCCCGCTTCTATGTGAAAATTTACCAAGCAGAGGGGCTGCCCCGTATGAACACAAGCCTCATGGCCAACGTGAAGAAGGCTTTCATTGGTGAAAACAAGGACCTCGTGGACCCCTACGTGCAAGTCTTCTTTGCTGGCCAGAAGGTACTGGGATATGAGGTACAAGAGGCTGGGGCTTGGGTGACAGGCATCACAGATGTAAGGTGACAGGCGTAGGGCCTAGGAGCAGGCACCGGCCTCCAGTTGATGGGGCTGAGAGGCTAAGGCCAGGCTGAGAATGAGCCTTCTTGCCACCTGGGGCCCTCAGACCAAGAGCTCATGTACTCTAAGCCCCACTCCCTCCTGCAGGGCAAGACTTCAGTGCAGAAGAGCAGCTACGAGCCACTGTGGAACGAGCAGGTCGTCTTCACAGACCTCTTCCCCCCTCTCTGCAAACGCATGAAGGTACAGGTCCGAGACTCAGACAAGGTCAATGACGTGGCCATCGGCACCCACTTCATAGACCTGCGCAAGATTTCCAACGATGGAGACAAAGGTCAGTGGCGGGAGACTAGGTGTGTTGAGGGGCAAGGGTTGGTATGAAGGGAAGGAATAATTGAGACCCCCTGCTTTACACCACCACCATCACCCCAGACCTTGGCCTGACTGGCACTTCAAGAGCTTTGTCAGCAGTTCTCATCTCAAGGGCAAGGTGGGGAGTCCAGGACTCAGGCCTGCTCAGAGCCTGGCTGCCTGGATTGGATGGTAGCTGTGTGACCTTTGCACCTATTTTCCCATCTATGAAGTGAAGATGATAATGACTATAAAATATAATAATTACAGTACACATGTAATCAGAGTGTACATACTGCATGTATACAATTACAGAACATACATAGTACCTCATATTAGCAGTTGTATTTATCTACAGACTAGTGGGAATCGACCACCTCCTATGATCCAGGCTCTGTGTGGGGTGCCAAGGATATAGAGTAAGATAAGAGTCTATTCCTGGCTGGGCACAGTGACTCACACCTGTAATCCTAGCACTGTGGGAGGCCAAGGCAGGAAGATCACTTGTGATCAGGAGTTTGAGACCAGGCTAAGCAAGAGTGAGAGCCTCATCTCTACTAAAAATAGAAAAAAATAACTGGGCATGACTGTAGGCATCTAGGCGGCAAAAGGATTGCTTGAACCCAGGAGTTTGAGGTTGCAATGAGATAGGCTGATGCCACGGTGCTCTAGCCTAGGCAAAGGAGTGAGACTCTGTCTAAAAAATAACAAATATAATAATCTATTTCTGACCTCCAAGAAACCAGTGGTTTTATTTCTTATGTTTGATGGTCCCTCAGAAACAAATACGTGAAAACCCATTAGTGGGGTCATTCCCTACCAAGCCCCCCTATTGGTATGTCACCGTTAAGGAGATGGATGTGCTGCCAGAGGGTGGGACATTAGGCAGAAGACACAAAAGGCCACATATTATCTGATTCTGCTTATTTGGAACATACAGAATAGGCAAATCCATAGAGACAGAAGGTAGATTATTGGTCTCCAGGGGATGCAGGGAGTGGGGGAATTAGGACAAACTGTTAGACATGTGCAGGTTTCTTTTGAGAGGGATGGAAATGTTCTGGAGTAGGATGATGGTTGCACAACATTGTGAATATACTAAAAACCACTGAAATGTGTACTACAAAATGGTGAACTTTATGTCATGTGAAGTCTATGTCAATGTTTAAAATGCTATAAATGTGGTTTTAAAAAATAGGCCAAACAAAAAATAAACCAAAAAAAAAAAAAACACTTAAACCAGAATTGTATCATGCTACACCTGAGGTCCAACGCATCCTACCCATGAGAGAAGATGGAGAGGGTGGCCCTTGGGAGAGGAGGGGAGGGGTCTGCATGTGCAGGGTGACACCACAGAGACGATGCGGGGCCCCAAAGCCATGCCGAGGAGCCGGGAGGAGCTGACATCTGTCCTGCTGATAGATTGTTGGCAGCCCCCAGTCCGAGTGCCAGCATGTGGGGAGCCTGGCTGTGCCTCCCCATCACACAGCTCAGGTCCCCATGGGGAAGAAGCAGACCCAAGAAAATGCTCAGCACAGTGCAGGTGTGAGAGGTCTATCTCACACAATGCAGACATGAAGTCCTAGGTTCAGCAGCCAGATGGAGGCCAGGGGCCCCAGAAGAGGCCCCTCCAGCCCTCTCCCTGCGGCCACAGGCTTCCTGCCCACACTGGGCCCCGCCTGGGTGAACATGTATGGCTCCACACGCAACTACACGCTGCTGGACGAGCACCAGGACTTGAATGAGGGCCTGGGAGAGGGTGTGTCTTTCCGTGCCCGTCTCCTGCTGGGCCTGGCAGTGGAGATCCTGGACACCTCCAACCCTGAGCTCACCAGCTCCACAGAGGTACAAGTGGAGCAGGCCACGCCCATCTCAGAGGTGAGGACACCAGCTGCACTGTCCCCCGGGCCCCAGCCAGCCCCTCCCCTAGAGGCAGCATGCGTCCTGTTGCTGCCCTGTCTGCCTCAGGGGCCAGACAGCAGGACGAGTCCTGCTCCCTGGAAGCAGAAGTCCCCGTTAGGTCCCCCAGCAGGATCTTGGTCTGGCCCACCCCACTACACTCCACCCAGAGGACTCAAAATGGTTCCTCCTGGCTTGGCACCCATAGCTTAGTGAGTAGGGTGCCTGCCACATACACCAAGGCTGGTGGGTTTGAGCTGGACCCTGGCCAGCTAAACAGCAATGACAACTGCAACAACAAAAATAGCAGGCGCCTATATTCCCAGCTACTCGGGAGACTGAGGCAAGAGAATCGCTTAGGCCTAGGAGTTTGAGGTTGCTGTGAGCTGTGACACCATCGCACTCTACCTAGGGTGACATAATGAGACTATGTCTCAAAAAAATAATAATAATTTAAAAATTTACAATTTTTAAATGGTAAGACTTTACAAATGGTTCCTCCCTCTGCCCCTCCTCCCAGTGACAGTTGTCCCTGTGGTATCCAGAGCCAGCCCTCTTCCAGGGACATCCTGGAGGCCTGCCTGGCTCTAGGACTGGGTAGGGCCTCCACCATCAGCTCAAGAGGCCTGCCTGTGAGAAGGAGATCTGGCCCAGGCCCATAATCCCGCCAAAGCTTAGGCAGAGTTTGAACTGCCTCTCCACAGAGCTGCATTGGGAAAGTGGACGAGTTCTTTCTCTTTGGAGCCTTCCTGGAGGCTTCAATGATCGACCGGAAAAATGGAGACAAGCCGATCACCTTTGAGGTCACCATAGGTGAGGCTGGGCTCACAGGGGTCTGCACTCCAGCCCCTGGGGAGCCAGAAATAACTCAGCACCTTTGTGAATGCCTGGGGCCTACAATGTCCAACAGAGGGCTGACCTTTAGCTCCACCGCTCCACCTTTCGTGCTGGGACCTGGGGAGGAAGCAAGGGAGAGGCCCTTGGGCTGGAGAGGAGAGAGTAGGAATATGGGCGTTGGCCAGGCTGGGCCTTGTACTGGGGCTTCTGGAAGCCTTTATGGCAAGTGAAAACATGAGGACCTTTCTTGGCCAGCATTTTGTCACATCTGAGCCCCATGCCCTGACTTTCCTCTCCCCTCCCCCAAACCCAAAGTAACACCTGGATTGGACGGCAGGTGGGGCTCGGTGGGGAGGGACTCTAGGCTCTCTGCATACCTTCTGCCTGCAGGCAACTATGGAAACGAAGTGGATGGACTGTCACGACCCCAACGTCCACGGCCACGGAAGGAGCCCGGGGATGAGGAGGAAGTAGACTTGATTCAGAACTCCAGTGATGATGAGGGTGGTGACAATGGGGACCTGGCCTCAGTCTCCTCCACGCCACCCATGCGGCCCCAGGTCACCGACAGGTGAGCACTGCCTCCTGCCTCCTGTCCTCGTGTGGCCAGCCCTCCCACCTTCCTGGGCCCCAAGAATCAACCTGCCCCTCCGCCCACCCAGGAACTACTTCCATCTGC
The DNA here is from genome assembly GCA_963574655.1 of Perodicticus potto. Taxonomy (NCBI): domain Eukaryota; kingdom Metazoa; phylum Chordata; class Mammalia; order Primates; family Lorisidae; genus Perodicticus; species Perodicticus potto. Next base: position 34,119 of record CAUYRH010011061.1, on the reverse strand, counting down.
CCTACCTGGAGCGCAAGCCCTGCATCTACATCAAGAGCTGGTGGCCGGACCAGCGCCGTCGCCTCTACAATGCCAACATCATGGACCACATTGCTGACAAGCTGGTCAGGGCTAGGCCTATGGCCAGCAGGGGGCTGGGGAGGGGCCTGTAGGACCAGGTGCTGCTGGTGGGTCTCACCAGCACCACCAAGGCCCATCAGCACAGCACTCACCATGGGGGTCCCAGTAGGACCCTGCCCCAGGTCCCAGGATCCCTGGGCAGATGCACAAGCAGAAGCCACTGCTAGTCACTGCAGCTTCCAGGGAAACTGGGGAAGGAGTGCCAGGCTCCCTGATTCTTCCAGAAATCTTAAAAGCAAGGCTAATATGAGGTTTCCCCCCACCTTTGCCAAGGTCTACATTGCCAAAGTGTACATTGGCAAAGGTGGGGAGAAAATCTCAATTATGAATATAGCCACAATTAAAACCTGTAACCTTCACCAGTGTGACCTGGGCCTGTAGCCGTCTGCCAGACTTCCCCCTGAGAGTTAGGGTACTGGCTTCCCCATAGCTCACAGGCCTCCCAGGGCTCTCAAAGCCAGAGCCACACTCCTCCCCCCGCCTCTACTCCCACCCCCACTCCAGGCCCCAGAGGAGCCTGAGGGTCCTGGCCCCTCCCATCCTGGGGATTCCTGGAGGCAGCTGACCATACCCCTTCTCTGGCCTGCACCAAGGCCCTATTTAGCCCTGAGCTCTGCCCAGCCCCTGTGAGTCCACCAGGGCCACAGACTCAGCCCAGAGGCAGCTTCTTCAGGAACTGAAGACTCCATGAGTGCCAAGGTCTCTAGGTTCTGAGAACAGGCCCTGGGAAGTCAGCAGCTTCCTCAGAAGGAGCACATGCTTCGCAAGGACCTCGCTAGGGAGAGGTCCCAGGTCACGAGGCTTCTCATTCCCCTGATGAGTAGGGAGGAGCATTTGGGGAGGCAGAGGAGGTTGCAGCTCAGCATCACCCCCGCCCTGGGTTCCCAGGAGGAAGGCCTGAATGATGTGCAGGAGATGATCAAGACAGAGAAGTCCTACCCAGAGCGTCGCCTGCGGGGTGTCCTCGAGGAGCTCAGCTGTGGCTGCTAGTGAGGAGGGGGCTGCATGAAGGGGACCCCTGGGGCTGGGCAGAAGAGGAGAAATCCACAGGCTAAACCCCCTGTTACCCCACCACAGCCGTTTCCTGTCCCTCGCGGACAAGGACCAAAGCCACTCGTCTCGCACCAGGCTTGACCGGGAGCGCCTCAAGTCCTGCATGAGGGAGCTGGTGAGGATACGGCTGGACCCCAGGGGCTCTAGGGAGGGTGTGGAGGTAAAAATGGGGTGTCTGCCTCTGAGGTCACGGCTGCTGCCATCCTGGCCCAGCTGCCCCCCTGAGTAGCTGAGCTCTGCTGACTCCCTGTCCTGTGCAGGAGAACATGGGACACCAGGCAAGGACCCTGCGGGCCCAGGTGAAGCGTCACACAGTGAGGGACAAGCTGAGGCTGTGTCAGAACTTCCTGCAAAAGCTGCGCTTCCTGGCAGACGAGGTGTGTGGCCAAGGGGAGGGGCTTCTGCACACCCCCAGGGTCACTCAGGCTCAGAGGGCCCAGCCAAGATCCCGACACCCCTTCCACCCCGTGCGTGCTGCCAGCCCCAGCACAGCATCCCCGACATCTTCATCTGGATGATGAGCAACAACAAGCGCATTGCCTACTCACGGGTGCCCTCCAAGGATCTGCTCTTCTCCATCGTGGAGGAAGAGATGGGCAAGGACTGCGCCAAGGTCAAGACCCTCTTCCTGAAGGTGCCAAAGGGGGAGACGTGCGGGGGCCTGGATCCTTTCAGTGGGTCAGTCTCCCCTTGAAGGTAGCCACAGCCCCTCCTGGGTCTGGTGAGCCTGAGCCCTCTGAGCAGGTGCTCAGAGAGAGCTAGACAGTGAAGGGGGACGGGAGGTCCAGGATGGCCCCCATCTCCCTTCATCTCCCATGCCCACCTCAGCCAGGCCCCACCCTCTAACCAAGGCCCCTTCCCCTTCCTCACCCTATGGGCCCTGGCAGCTGCCAGGTTCCTGGTGACCCTGCACCTGTCCCCAGCTGCCAGGAAAGCGAGGCTTTGGCTCCGCGGGCTGGACGGTGCAGGCTAAGCTGGAGCTGTATCTGTGGCTGGGCCTCAGCAAACAGCGCAAGGAATTCCTGTGTGGCCTGCCTTGTGGCTTCGAGGAGGTCAAGGCGGCCCAGGGCCTGGGCCTGCACTCCTTTCCCCCCATCAGCCTGGTCTACACCAGTGAGTGAGGACTCCCGAGTCTGGGTGGGCCGCTCATTCCCAGCCCTCGCCTGGGAGGGGGCTGGAGGGCTGCCTGCTCCCAGAGTCTCTCTGCTGTCCCCACAGAGAAGCAGGCCTTCCAGCTTCGAGCCCACATGTACCAGGCCCGCAGCCTGTTTGCTGCTGACAGCAGTGGGCTGTCCGACCCCTTCGCCCGTGTATTCTTCATCAACCAGAGTCAGTGCACAGAGGTGAGGATGGGGGTGGGGAGGGACTCTGGCTTTGAGAGCCCTGGGAGGCCTGGCGGGTGCTGAAGACATGGGTCAGCCAGTACCCTAACTATTGGGGAGGCCTGACAAATGACCGCAGGCCCAGGTCACACTGGTAAAAGCTACGGCCATTAATTGTGATTATATTCACAAGACGGGGAAGACATTGGCAGGGGCAGAGAGAAAACTTCCTGTCAGCCTTGCTTTTAAGATTTCCAGAAGAATCAAGGAGTCCGGCACTCCTTCCTCATGTTCCCTGGAAGCTGTATTGAGTATAAGTGGCTCCTGCTCGCCACCGTCACTTGTGACCTATCTCCCATCCCATGCTGTAGGTGCTAAATGAGACCCTGTGTCCCACCTGGGACCAGATGCTGGTGTTCGACAACCTGGAGCTGTATGGTGAAGCTCACGAGTTGCGGGATGACCCCCCCATCATTGTCATAGAAATCTATGACCAGGATACCATGGTATGATGGCTCTGGCTCCATGGACCCTCACAGCAGCCACCAACCTCATGTGCCCTGTACTCCACCTGCACCAATTCTCTGCTGGCCACCTCCCCAGCCATCCTCGGCCACCATGCTTACTGGGAAGCCACCAGTCTGGGCTAGTAACTAGTTCCTCCAGGTGCCTCCTACAGGCTCTTCACGCCCTGAACCATTCCTGACACTGTAGGGCTCAGCACGCCAGGCCAGGGCATTTTCAATTCCTGGCGGAGACTGAGCTCAGGGGATGTGCCAGCAAGTTCTGCACACCAGCCTCCCCGGCCCCTGCCTACAATCAGTAACAGCCTCACAGGAGGCTGGAGTAGGAAGGTCATGGAGGAGCCTCATGGAGGTTCTGGAGTAGGAAGTGAAGGATTAAGTGAACTCCCAAGAGCTGGGGAGCCACCTTACTGCAAAGCACCTCAGCTGTGGAGGTGTTCTGAGAGAAGCCTGGACTAGAGATAGGAGGGCCTCTTGTCTAGTTCCGAGTCTTGCACCTGCCATTCACTGATTGCCTGACCTCAGTGGTCCCCAAGACTTGGTTTTCTCCAGATGGGCTGCCCCTTACGACAGCTCACAGGGCTGTGGTAAAGACCAAATGAGATGCCTGTGGGTATAAACATGTCTGGCAAACAGCAAGCCCTGAGAAGCTCTCTGGGTTGTCTGTGGTGTTAGGGCAAAGCCGACTTCATGGGCCGCACCTTTGCCAAGCCCGTGGTGAAGATGGCAGACGAGGCGTACTGCCCTCCACGCTTCCCGCCTCAGCTCGAGTACTACCAGATCTACCGCGGCAACGCCACGGCGGGAGACCTGCTGGCCGCCTTCGAGCTGCTACAGGTGGGGCCAGGGAAGAGGGTCTGTGACCTGGGGGCCTCCGTCTTTTCACCCTGACTGAAGCTGGAGGTCTGAGGCCGTTTGACCTTCCCTATCTCCCCATAGCTGATGTTACATAACTTGTGGGAGGAGACCCCTTTCCTCTGTTCCCTGTATGTGACCTGTGACCCCCTTTCCCCAGATTGGGCCAGCAGGGAAGGCTGACCTGCCACCCATCGATGGCCCAGTGGATGTGGACCGAGGGCCCATCATGCCTGTGCCTGTGGGTGTCCGGCCCGTGCTCAGCAAGTACCGTGTGGAGGTGTGTGAGGGCCACATGGCCTTCCCCGGGCCGCTCTGTACAGGCCCCTGCTGGCCTCCCTGTTCCGCTCACTTTCCCTCCAGCGAGGATCGAGTATGTACTGCGCTGTTGCAGGCAAATGTAGCAGGTCTTCAGGCCTGATGAGAAGCCAGGAGGGAAGTGACTTACCCAAGGTCACCAGTGGGAGCAGCAACAGTCTAGGGCCTGCCCCTCTGCACTAATTTGCACTGCCATGTTCCAGGACTATCCCCAGTTCGCTTGTCTGCCCCTCTCCTCTGCCCACCTCCACCCCAAAGCCCGAACTTCACTCCCTGAGGGATGCCCACCCCTCCTCAGCTCTCCTGGCCTGCTCGCGCCCTCTGAAATCTGCCCACCCACTGACCAATTCCTTCTCTGGTGGCCCAGCGTCCCCACAGCTGCCTTTCTTGACGGAAAGTCTCTCGCTGCCCAACCATCTCCCAGGTACTATTCTGGGGCCTGCGGGATCTGAAGCGAGTGAACTTGGCTCAGGTGGACCGGCCACGGGTAGACATTGAGTGTGCAGGAAAGGGGGTACAGTCATCCCTGATCCACAATTACAAGAAAAACCCGAACTTCAACACCCTGGTCAAGTGGTTTGAAGTGGTGAGTGCAGGCCAGGGCAGAGTGGTGGTACAGCTTGGCTCGGGTTTCTCTGGCCCCTTCGCTGAGGCTCAGGCCCCGCATCCCCAATACCTCCAGGACCTCCCAGAGAATGAGCTCCTGCACCCACCCTTGAACATCCGTGTGGTAGACTGCCGGGCCTTTGGCCGCTACACCCTGGTGGGCTCCCATGCCGTCAGCTCCCTGCGTCGTTTCATCTATCGGCCCCCAGACCGCTCGGCCCCCAGCTGGAACACCACGGGTATGGCCACACCCAAGACCCAGCCTTGGCCCCGCCGTATTCACAGCGCCAGTTCACCATCCAGTCTAAGCAGCTGCCAGAGTTTTCTCCTCAGGGGAGCCCCCAGGGTGCTGGGAGAGGGCAGGAAGAAAGGTCCTATCCTGGTGGCTAAGGAAGGTGCCCAGGGCTGCCCCTCACTCTACAGCCAGAGAGGGGCAGAGCTGGAAATGACCTTGCAGGGCCTTCAGGCAGATGGCGTCCAGCAGGTTGATAGAGAAGACCCAGCCTTCCTCCCAGCAGCCCCGCTCCAGGCCAGCCCCCCACCTATCAGCCACTCCCCCTTCTCCTGGCTGGGCTCGCTTTCTCTCCCCTTATACCCAGCTTTTCTCTCTCAACTTCCCTGTCCCTCCCTTTCCCCTCAGAAGGCTCCAGAATCTACTTCAGACCTTTACTCTTTCCTGTTTCTCCCGTTTGCCCGTCTGTCCGTCTCTCTGTCCAGTCAGGCTTCTCCGGCACTGTCGTGTGCTGTGCAATGGGGGTCCCTCCTCTCACCCCACAGGGGAGGTTGTGGTGAACATGGAGCCCGAGGTGCCAATCAAGAAACTGGAGACCATGGTGAAGCTGGATGCGGTAAGGCAGCTGGGGTCAGCCCTGTGCTGGCTGGGGACAGTCAATATCATGCCATACATCCTGTGAGCCAGGCCAAGGGGTCCGTGGTTTTTCCCTCCCAGCCATTCACCTGTGACATACGCAGACCTGGGCTTCAGGAGTTCCAGCCAAGCTCCTCATTCCTCCTGGCTGTGAGACTAGGGTGGTTCATTTGCCAGAGGGACCTGTCACCTGGGGCCTGGATGTGTAGGGGAGAGCAGGGTGGCGCTAGCCTGCTGCAGGCCAGCCTGAGGTCCAGACCCTGAGAGGGGCTGGAGTGGCTTCCTGCCTACCACATTCTCTCATCCCATGCCCGGCCTCATGTGTTTCACACAGCCCTCCTCATTTCAGGAGCTTAGTCTGAAATGATACCGATAATTCTGGACCCTCCAGAGCCTACCCAGCCACTGGGTTATCTCTGGCCATTGCTCTTGGGAAAGGGCAGCAGAAGAGGTCATAGCTGGGCTGCACTGCCAGGAAAGCCCACTGCACTGCTTTTCGGAGGCCCTGTCTCCTTTCAGTGCCACCTCTGAGCCCCTCCCTAAGCTGCCTCTCCTCCTTCGGGGGGTCAGGGGGACAAAAAGCCCCCTACCCTTGTTCTAGGGCATCAGCAGTATAAGACAAAGGATGATGGCACAGGCCTGAGCTTCCCTGTGGTTCCCTCACCTTGGCTCTGGCAGGGTGTTTTGCCCAGTCCCTTTTCACTGTGTGACTTGTGTGTGTGTGTGTGTGTGTGTGTGTGTGTGTCAGCTTGATCATCAAGGCAGCCTGCCCTGGAAAGGTGGAAGAATGGGTGGAATTTGACCCGTGTAGCCAGGATTCCTTTTCTCCTGCCCAGGGCAGCCTTCCCTCCACAACCCTACTGCTCCTTGGAATCACCAGGCAATGTAAAGTTACAACAGTGCCCAGTGACCCCCTGAAGACTCAGTGGCGCCCTGGCACTGATAATATGACCAAGAGAGTAAATTTTTAATGTTCTCATCACAAAAAAAATTAAATATTTACAATGCTAGCCTAATTTAATCACTCCACATTATATTAGAAAACTATAACACCATGTTATGCTCATAAATGTATACAACTATAATTTGCCAGTATACAACTATAATGTGTCAATGTATAATTTAAAATAAATAACATTTTTTACAAAATCTCCTGAGGTGATTCTGCCATGCTCCAGGGCTGAGAGCCATTGCCCTAGAAGTCTGAGGAAATGGCAGGAACATCCTTGCAGCAGACCCTCTGCTCTTGTTCATGCACATTTGTCCCATAGGCACAGGGGCTCCCAACACACAGGGGACATCTGTAGTCCTCTCAGCTCCTTTCCCTCTCTCCCTCACATAACCTGTGCCATTGCCTGCCACTTCAGGGCCTTGTGGCTAATTCTGTCCCTGTCTCCTTGGTTCCCTTCTGCAGACTTCTGATGCTGTCGTCAAGGTGGATGTGGTGAGTGTGAGGACCCTGCAGGGGCTCTGGGATGAGAGGGCCCTGCACTGGCAATTGTGTTGGGCTAAAGAGCCCAGTGTAGGACTGATAAAGTCCCAGGGCCTGGATGCTCGGGCCAGTACAGTCCTCCAAAGAGGAAAAGGAAGGGAACTAGAGGGGCAGCAGGGGTCTTTGTGCCAATCCCACCTCGGCCGCTCGCCCACGTTGGCAGGTTATGACCCTCTTTGGCCCATGCCATCCTCCTCCACCCCTTTGACATTGGTGGCCCCACCATGCCTCTTGGATTTCAGGCCTTCCTGGGAACAGAGGGCAGAATGGGCAGGGACCCTCGGGCTTGTCCAGGGTTCTGGGAAGGGCCAGGGAGCAGGGGTCCATGCAGGACTCTGGACCTGGCCAACCCTGCAGGCTGAGGAGGAGAAGGAGAAAAAGAAGAAGAAGAAGAAGGGCACTGCAGAAGAGCCAGAGGAGGAGGAGCCAGATGAGGCCATGCTGGACTGGTGGTCCAAGTACTTTGCCTCCATTGACACCATGAAGGAGGTGAGGCCCTGGGCAGCCGCTGGGGAGCTGAGAGAGAGTCAGGCTAGGGGAGGTGAACACTCAGCCCTGCTGTCAGCTTCTGTCTCATTCCTTCCCAGAGCTGGTTCCTGACCTTTATTACTATGAGCTTAGGATGGCCTTGGCTCACATCCTTAAAGTTCTAGCTCAGAGCTCACCTTTTCCATGATGAGGGTCCAGCCTACCTTCCCCTGCTTGGTTTCCTCTTGTCCTCATTCATTCACTCCACAGACATCACTTCAGTATACATGATAAGCCAGGCACCATACAAGGTGCTGCAGGAGCCCAAAGATAAGACACTACCCCTGCCCTAGGAGGCCTCCATTTTACTGGACAAGATGAACATGTAAACAGAGACTTACAGTCTAGTCTTCAGGCCTAGGGGAGTCAGAGAAGGCTTCACACAGGAGGTGACCTTTGTGAAATAGGAGAAACATGGTCTCAGAGGTAGAAAAAGAACAACTACTTCTCAGTAGTCCTTACAAATCTTCATGCTGTTTATTTCACACTTCTTGCTCACTGTCACTGTTAAAGATTCTTCCCCTTTTGTGTGTATATGTGATCCATCAGCCAAGCTAGATCGCAGGTTCCAGAACATGTTTCTCCTCTTCCTTGTTTGTTTCCCTGCACACCACTTACCTAGCGCAGTGCACTCTGACTGGCTGACTGACAGGGGGAGACAAGCCTACAGCTGCGTTTCCTTAGTGGAGCCTGGGGAAACTAGCCATACCCTCTCCCAGTCCCTTTCTATGACCCAAGCTGGATGTGATGTGTATACTATCCACATTAGTTAGAGCACCTGTGAAGGAGTTGTAGCAAGTTAGAGTGCTTTGAACAAGATAGAAGTTTATTTCCTTCTTACATATATCTTGGAGTGTGGGGGTTAGGCTGGTATAGTGACCAGTGATGTCAGGGACTAAGATCCTACCCTCTTATTTCTGGAATCTGTAGGATTACAGAAGGCTTACCATCACGTCCTCATTCCAGTGCACTGGAAGGGCTAAAGAGAAGGAGTGAAGACATACCCTTTTCCTATTTAGAGCCCATATCACTTCCACTCACATTGGTCAGTCTACTGTTCCTTATCCATGCTTGGCTGCAAGGGAGGCTGGGAAATAAAATCTTTAGCAAGATGACTGTGTGACAAGAAAAACTAAAGAGTAGGAGACTGCATAATTGGGAACAAATAATAGTATCTTATCCCACCATCATCACCTCCTGGATTCCAGTTAGTCAGGCTGGAAGCTCCAAGAGGCTACCTGTTCTCATCTCTATTCCTGCAATTTTCACAGACTACCACCAGGTGGCAATGGTGACTTAATTGAAACCTGGTGATTTATTAATAGTTTCCAGTTGGTAGGGTGTGTGTGTGCTAAATGAAAAATAAAGCACATTTTATTTTCTTTGAGACAAAGTCTCACTTGTTGCCCTTGGTAGAGTGCTGTGGTATCACAGCTCACAGCAACCTCACATTCTTGGTCTCAAGCGATTCTCTTGTCTCAGCCTCCTGACTAGCTGGGTCAACTGGTACCCACCACAATGCCCAGCTATTTTTAGAGACAAGGCCTCACTCTTGCTCAGGCTGGTCTGGAACCTGTGAACTCAGGCAATCCACTCACCTCGGCTTCACAGAGTGCTAGGATTACAGGCATGAGCCACCACATCCAGCCCAAAGCACATTTTCTTACTCAGTTAAAACTTACTACATTTTAAAAAATTCATTAAGAAGCAACATTAAAGGGCACTATATTTTTTATGATACACAATTTAAAGATTCCTAAACCCCTAAGTATAGTTAGTCATATTGTACACATAATAAACTTTTTTTAACCCACTTAAGCAGAGCACATGATGGTTTTGAATGCAGTAGAGAAGAGTATCTGATTCTAGTGCATTTAAGACTGGTCTGGGGCCACAATTTGACATTAATAGACTCCTCCCCAAGAAGCCCACCCCACTTCTCCTCACCTCATCTTTTGGCAGCAACTTCGACAACAAGAGGCCTCAGGAATTGACCTGGAGGAGAAGGAAGAGGTGGAAAACAGCGAAGGTGAGCCCTGGAATCCTGGATCTCTGCCTCTTCCTCCCTGCCCCACTTACCATCTGCTTCTCTTTCCCCTCCCACCAGCCCTCACAGGTTCAGTAGCCAGCAGCAGACAGCAGCAGGAGTCCCTGGGTACCAGGGTTTTATAAGATAATGGTTTTACCATTATCTAGAGTGGCTTCTGCTCTGACCAGTTCAGCAACCACAGTGATGGATCAACATTTAGGGCCAGAGAACATCAGAGCTGTAAGGGTCCTCAGAGATCATCCCATCCAGCATTTTCCAGATCTTTTTTCATGGAAGAATATTGATGGGCATTCTAGAGGGAAGAGAGGGTTCTGTGGTCAAATCAGTTTAGGAAATGCTGATTAAAGCAGGTTCCTTTGTTATAAGATTTCTCAGAGCCTTTAATATGCAAACATTATCATAAATCTCTGAAAGGAAGATACAGTATAAAGTATTTCCCCAGCTTATTAGACTACAATAGATTTTCTTCTAACACATTCCAACCTTGCCTATGCCTGACACTCCACTCAATGCCGTTTGGAAAATGCAAACATAAAATGACCTTGTTGCTATTATGGACAAGAAGAGTGAGGCAAGTGAGAAGGCACAGTGCCGTGCAGCGACAGGCCTCCTGAAAGCAACCCTGCTCTCCTTTCTGCCCCGCTCTGCCAAAGGGCATGACAACAGTCTATACAAGCTCCCATGCATGACCTGAATGATGCCCCTGTACCTGCATGAGACAGGCATGCTAGAGAGTATCATCTGCATTTTACAGATGAGTACACTAAGACCTGAGAAGCTTCATTAATAAATTGGGCTCAATTGGCCTTGAGCCCAAGCCTTCCTGCTCTGATCATTTCTGCCCTACCTTCCCACTAAGCTGAATAAGGCCTCCTTTTCTGCTTCTGGCCAGGCCTGAAGGGGCCAATGAAGGGCAGGGAGAAGGCAAAGGCCGCAAAGGAGGAAAAGAAGAAGAACCAGAGCCCTGGTCCTGCCCAGGGGTCTGAGATCCCAGAGAAAAAGAAACCCAAGATTGATGAGCTTAAGGTGAGGGTCAGCCTTCGCCTTAAGCCAGGGAGCTGGGGGAGTGAGGCAGCACATGGGGCAGGACTAAAGCCAGTGGACAGGCAGTGGACCCTGATGGCCTGGCCTGGCTCAGGTATACCCCAAGGAGCTAGAGTCCGAGTTCGACAACTTTGAGGACTGGCTTCACACTTTCAACCTGCTGCGGGGCAAGACTGGGGATGACGAGGATGGCTCTACCGAGGAGGAGCGCATTGTGGGCCGGTTCAAGGTCAGGCAAGAGTGTGGGCCCAGACCCTGAGCACCCCTACCACCTCAAGTTCTCTCCCTTACCCTCCCCACTGTCCTGGCCACTCCCTCCAGAACTCACGGATTTCCCATGGCCCACCAGCTAAAGAGTTAAGGCCCTGCCCCAGAAGTGTCCAGACCTTCTGGTGCTGTTAGCTATTTTGAATGCCACCCCTGTGCCCGAGGAAATCTGCACCCTGACCCATACTTGCCTTGCCCCAGGGCTCCCTCTGCGTGTACAAAGTGCCACTCCCAGAGGATGTGTCCCGGGAAGCCGGCTACGACCCCACCTATGGCATGTTCCAGGGCATCCCAAGCAACGACCCCATCAACGTGCTGGTCCGAGTCTATGTGGTGCGGGTGAGACTCCCATCATCTCTCCTCCCTGCAAGTCTCTCAGGCCTCCTGTCCAGAAGGGACTACAGCAGATACAAACTGCCCACCCCACACTCGGAGGCACAGGGAGGCCATCTTGTCTAGTCCCTACCTTTTTAAGGAAGCTGAGCCCAGAGAGGGACAGCAACTTGCCTAGAGTCACACAGCAAATCTCCCGACTCTGGTAGTGCCCCTGGTCCCAACCTTCCCCATTGTGGGACCCTCAAGCAGTCAGGTAGGTGCCTTGGCAGAGGATCCATGTGTGGGAAGCCTGCTCAGGCAGCTCTCCCATCCCAGGCCACGGACCTGCACCCCGCAGACATCAACGGCAAAGCCGACCCTTACATCGCCATCCGGCTAGGCAAGACTGACATCCGCGACAAGGAGAACTATATCTCCAAGCAGCTTAACCCTGTGTTTGGGAAGTAAGCCCTCTCAGTGCCCTTCCCCACCCCAATATTCCCAGCCAGTCCACCCACTTACCCTCTCCTAACCCCATCCTCCAGGTCCTTTGACATTGAGGCCTCCTTCCCCATGGAATCCATGCTGACAGTGGCAGTGTATGACTGGGACCTGGTAGGTACAGATGACCTCATTGGGGAAACCAAGATTGACCTGGAGAACCGCTTCTACAGCAAGCACCGAGCCACTTGTGGCATCGCCCAGACCTACTCCACGTGCGTGGGAAGTGGGGCCGGGGTGGGGTGTACCTGTTGCACATCAACTCGAAAACTAGATTCAGAGCGTGGTGATTTGGGAAGGCAAACGTGTTATGGTCTCTGTCCCAGCCCAGGCCTCTGTCCCTACAGGCTCTGCACACAGACTTCAGGGGTCAGGACTATGGATTCTAAGACAAGGACAGGGAAGGGTGTTCCAGGACAGGAGAGGCAGAGGTTCCAGAGGAGGCAGAACAAGGAGAGAAGACTGGGCTGGAGAGGGGAAGATAGCTAGAGGAGGGGGTAAAGAGTCCACTGAGGATGGGCCAGCCTCTGCCACGTATAGGCTGTGTGACCCTAGTTGAGTCCCTTAATCTCTCTGGTTTTCAGTTTGCACATGGGAGTCTTTGAGGTTCCAGAAGAGTGGGCACAGTTGAGGATGGAGTAGGGCTGAGTTGGGGGGGACACTGAGAGTGTAGGTTGCAGCCCTAGGATTTCAGGCCCATTCACTGACAAGGTGTGACAGTCAATATCAGAAAACTGGCCACAACCTGCTGCTACGTAGAGAAGAGATGGCTCAGCCCCAGCCAATCCCCATCAGGCCTGTGTGTCCCTTCACGCAGACATGGCTACAATATCTGGCGAGACCCTATGAAGCCCAGCCAGATCCTGACCCGCTTCTGCAAAGATGGCAAAGTGGATGGCCCTCACTTTGGGCCCCCTGGGAGAGTGAAGGTGGCCAACCGTGTCTTCACTGGGCCCTCCGAGATCGAGGATGAGAATGGTAATGGGGCACTGGATGGAGCCAGCTGCTTTCCTTCCAGGGGGTTCCAGAGGTCAGGAAGGAACAACACTTCCCTCTTACCTGTGCTCTCCATCATAACATCCCAGTGGCAGAGAGAGGTTATCCCCATTCTATAGATGAGCAAAGAGATCCAACAAGTTTCAGTGACTTACCCAAAGTCAAGTTGCTCTTTAGAGGAAGAGTGAGGATAAGGGTCCAGGTCCATCTGGCTCCAAACCCCGGGCTCTCTCCACTTCTCTGCCCATGGGTACTTCCCAGAGAATCAGGAGGAATCTGTGCTGGGGAACTTATGGTGATCAACATGCTGGGACAAGACATGGATTCTCCCTTCCCTGACCCCTCTCTCACAGTCCAGCATGGTTTTCTGGTCAGCTTCCACCAGAGAAAAACAAGGGCATAGACCTTTCTTGGCCCAATGTGCCAAGCTGAGACCTTAGACCAGCCACTTCTCCAGCTGTTCCTCAGTTTCCCCAATAGTAAAATGGTGGGGGTGGGCAGGTGATAGCTCAGGGGCCTCTTGTGCTCCTAAATCCCCTGCCCTAGTAAAGGTCTTTTGGTTCTGCTGAATGCAGCTGATCCACCCACACCCACAGGTCAGAGAAAGCCCACAGAAGAGCACGTGGCATTGAGCGCCCTGAGGCACTGGGAGGACATCCCCCGCGTGGGCTGTCGACTGGTGCCAGAACATGTGGAGACAAGGCCACTGCTCAACCCTGATAAGCCAGGCATCGAGCAGGTGACACTTGGCTGCGATCTGGGGTTCTTGAGTATTTTGGGCTCAGGGATTCCCAATCTGGGTCTGCAAAGGTAGAAGTCACCTTGCCTGGAAAGCTTGGCAGGGTGCCTCCCTACCAAGGTCCCTCAGAGTAACTTGAATGGCAAGTGTCATTGCTTTGTGTGAGAATAAGGTCAGTTCAGTTCAGTAGAGACCTGGGTTGTCCCCCTCAGAAGTTGTGACTGGCTATGGTGACATCACAGGAATTCCTGGCATCCAAAGGTGAAGATTGGTGAATGGGTCCTTGACAGAACTAAGGTTGGGAGACAGAACAGAGCTGACCTCCCTGGGCAAGAGAAGGCCCTGGGAGATCTGCCATGCCCCGCTCTTCCTCAGGGCCGCCTGGAGCTGTGGGTGGACATGTTCCCCATGGACATGCCAGCCCCTGGGACGCCTCTGGACATCTCTCCCCGGAAGCCCAAGAAGTGAGCTGCTCGGGTCCAGCACTGCTTCCTTCCATCCCATCCCAGGCACTTTCACCAATCCTTCTTGCAGAAGGCTCAGGCCCAGAGGGCTAGTGGTCAAATGCATTCCTTAGGCCCCGGTGTGGCCACCAGGCTGAGCGGAGGAGAAACCAACCAGTAGAGTCTAAGGCTGCTCTGGCGGATCCCCATTGGCTGCTGCAGAGGCCACACACCCCTACGCTCTCACTGAGCCACACCCCCCGCACCCTCAAGTGTACCGAGTGTGGACACGCCCTCAGACCTCCAGAGAGTACTCGCACCCGCGTCCACACGGATGCGCTAGCTCACAAGACACAGGCCCTGAGACCCCACTCCATATCGCCCTCACATCCAGGCTGGTGTGAACTTCAGCTAAGTTTCTGGCAAAATGCCTGCCCATGACTTGGACAGAAGCTAAGTGCCCGAAGAGAGCCGTGAGGTGGTAGACCAGAAGGAACACCGGCTCAGAACCCAGGCCATTTGCCCCTCCTGGCTGACTTTGGCTGGGTCCCTTGGGCTTCCTGACCCTGTTTACCCATTTTTGAGGGGGCAGGTTAGAGTCGCTTCAGTGTATTCAGGGCCAACTTCATGGGCATAGGAAGCCCACGCCCAGAGGGGCCCTGCTTTTGTTTTCATGCTTTGATACTGCCACCTTGAAATTCTTAATGATTTCTTAACAAAAGCTCTGCTTTTCCATTTTGCACTGGTGGGGCAAATTTTGCAGCCAGCTGTGCCTGAACAATCTTTGAAGCCCAAGGCTACCGTTCTGTTGTTCCAGGGCCTACTAAGAGGCACCCAAACTTGTTGATCACTCTGAACTTACGGTCCAGGGTGTCAGCCTGTTTCTGTACTCTCCATGGACAGCCATGTGTCCATCGATTTTTAGCTGATGACCCAAACTCACTGCTAGTGATTGAAACATAACTACGTCGTTCATAATTACAATTAAACCCGAGGAGAAAATCCTCTTGGAGGACAAGGGATACAGAAAGTCAGATTTCATGGACTTCCATTTCTGGCTCTTAGGCTTAAACATTGAACTTGTCTTGGAACTGCAGGGAAGGATCCTCTGAGACAGCAAGTACTTGCTCCTGACACCCTAGGCCTTATTTCAGCCACCCCTGTCCCCATCCCTGTCCTCAGTCAGCCTCCCCATCCAGGACAAAGCTCTGGGTCTCTAATCTCCAGCCAGACTGACTCTCCCCAGGGCAGAGGCAGAAACTCTGTAGACAGCCATGTGCCTGGCTCACTCTCTCTCACCGTAGGGCCCCACTGGACAGAGGCCTCCCTCAGCCCCAGTCTGACCCAGGCCCCAGGCTAAGCCCAAGTCCCAGGGGTTTTCTCTGTCATTTCATTTCCAGCCCCTGCCCCATCCTTGCTCCAGGACCCCATTATAACCCTGACCCTCAGGTTCCTGACTGGCCCCTCCACCCCCACCCAGGTATGAGCTGCGGGTCATTGTGTGGAACACAGATGAGGTGGTCCTGGAGGATGATGACTTCTTCACTGGGGAGAAGTCCAGTGACATTTTTGTGCGGGGGTGAGTGAGAGGTCCCTGCAAGGACAGCCTCCTTCCTGGGAGGCAGGGGAGGAGGTGGAAGGGGGCCTGGGACGGGGAGAGGACCAGCCAGGTGTGGCCACAGGCCTGGAGGTATGGTGCCCTGCAGGTGGCTGAAGGGCCAGCAGGAGGACAAGCAAGACACAGACGTCCACTACCATTCCCTTACTGGTGAGGGCAACTTCAACTGGCGCTACCTGTTCCCCTTTGACTACTTGGCAGCAGAGGAAAAGATCGTCATCTCCAAGAAGGAGTCCATGTTCTCCTGGGATGAGACTGAGTACAAGATCCCCGCGCGGCTCACTCTGCAGATCTGGGATGCTGACCACTTCTCTGCTGATGACTTCCTGGGTGTGAAGCAGGGAGGGGTGGGGGCCTGGGATCCACAACTGAGTCGGGTCAGGGGTGGCAGGAGGTAGGGAGAGGAAGAGCTAAGCCTGGGGTTTGGAGCATCATTCCTTCCCATCCGTCAGAGCCGGAGGCATCAGACAGGCTCTTATCCCCCAAGGACCCACCCAACCATGGCCAGGCAGATATTCTCAGTGTCATAACTGGCTGATAAGGTGTGTTGAGCACAACAAGGGATATAGTCAGTGCTGAGGGGGATCTACAAGGCTCCTTATGGGAGTCAGGAACCTTCTGTGGGCCTCAGGTTGTTCCTCCTTAAAGCAACATTTCCCCCTAAAGCTCTAGTCTTCATCTGCAAGCTTGTGGGCCTATGGGATTAGCAGGCTTTAGCAGAATGGATGCACAGGGGTGGGGTATAGCAGAACCCGGGAGAGACCAGGCTGAAGGAAGGGTCTGAGCAAAGTGCAGGGGGGTGTGGACAGTTACCCAAAGAGCCTTCCAGAATGAAATGGAGGATGAGATCCAGGCTCAGAGCAGGCTGCTTTCAGCCTGCAAAGGGGCAAAGGAGGCCAGAAACCCACCCCCCACCATGGTCACCCAAAGTTGATGCTGAGGTTGCCACAGGGGCCATTGAGCTGGACCTGAACCGGTTCCCACGGGGCGCAAAGACAGCCAAGCAGTGCACCATGGAGATGGCCACTGGAGAGGTAGACGTGCCTCTGGTTTCCATCTTCAAGCAGAAGCGTGTCAAAGGCTGGTGGCCCCTCCTGGCCCGCAATGAGAATGATGAGTTTGAGCTCACGGTGGGTGCACCCCCTACTCTGGCTATGGGCATTGGGCATGGCTGGGCCCATCTGGGGTGCTGAGCACTCAACACCTAGCCTGAGCACTGAGACCTTTCTGTCCTCTGCAGGGCAAGGTGGAGGCTGAGTTGCATTTACTGACAGCAGAGGAGGCAGAGAAGAATCCGGTAGGCCTGGCCCGCAATGAACCTGACCCCCTGGAGAAACCCAAGTGAGTGCCTAGCCCCCCTGCCAGGAACAGGTTCTTAGAAGCTCCGGAACAGGAAGGAGGGGCCAGAACTTTCCAGTATTCCTGCCCCTGCTCCCCAGGAATCCTCTCTGTCCCTTTCCGGGCTACTGGCCTCATAGCAGGGGAACCCACTTTCTCCCCTCTGCTACCCCTGGTCCGCATCACTTCCCTCTGAACCAGAGGACAGCTATGGGCACAGGGAAGCAGTTCCTCTCCTGGGGGAGGCTCTGAGCAGAGCTGAATGTTTGTCCTGGGTTTTACTGAAGCAAGCAGCGCCTGTGGTGAATTTAGAGCCCCAGCCAGCTTTGGCCAGGGAGGAGCCCAGAACTCCACTCACTCAACCCAGCTCGGCTTCACTGTTGGCCGGGGGCTCACAGCAACCCACCCCCTCCTCCTCCCAGTCCTTTCTCTGTGTTCTCTCTGCTCTCGCAATGCTCTAGCCGGCCTGACACCAACTTCATCTGGTTCCTGAACCCCCTCAAGTCTGCCCGCTACTTCTTGTGGCACACCTATCGCTGGCTGCTCCTCAGACTGCTGCTACTCCTGCTGCTGCTGCTCCTCCTCGCCCTGTTTCTCTACTCCATGCCTGGCTACCTGGTCAAGAAGATCCTTAGGGCCTGAGCCCACAGCCTCCTGGGTCTGATACTTCTCCCTCCTTCCTCTGGACCAAGGACTGGGCAGCATGTAGAACACACTTCATGCACATACATACACACAACACGTTCCACATGCACCCACATGCATAGCGCCCACACGCTCTCATGTGCACATATGCAAGCCCACATACGCACGGCAACTTTCAAGCTTTCAAGACAGAATAATAGATTCTCAGAACTAGAAATGACTATTTTACATTTTTACATATTAGGCCAGAGAGTTGTTGTAACTCACCCAAGGTTACTCAGCAAATTAGTGAAAAGCTGGGACTGAAGCTTAGGTTTCCAAATCACCAATCCAGAGTTCTCGGCACTACACCCCCTCCACTCCCAGCAACTTCTCTGACAGCCTCTACTTCAACTGGCAGAAAGGAGAAAGGATTTGGCTGGGATGGCCAGCAAGTCTGGAAATAGTTCCCACTGGGGTGAGACCCCCAAAGGCCCTGCAGCATAATAGTTCCATTCCACTCAAACGTGTATCACCCATAACTTCCTAAGCACCCATCCACGTACTCAGAGCTCCATAGACATTTTCTCCTTCGTGTGTCCTCAGGCCCAGGAGGTAGGGACCACTATTAACTCTATTTTAGAAATGAAGAAACTGAGGCTTGCAGAGGTGCCTAACTGTCACAGCATTCAAAACCAGGTGTCCTGTACCAAGTCCCTTCATGTGGCCCTACCAATACAGAGCTCAACTCTGGGGGTGCAGTCCATATCCTCTACGAGATAGCAGTTTTAAAAGGCACATTTAGTCCTTTAATTTTATATCTTGACATTTTATGAGACTTTTTTTTTTTTTTTTGAGACAGAGTCTCATTATGTCACCCTCAGTAGAGTGTCATGGCGTCACAGCTCACAACAACCTCTAACTCTTGGGCAAGTGATTCTCTGGCCTCAGCCTCCCAAGTAGCTGGGACTACAGGTGCCTGCCACAATGCCCGGCTATTTTTTGGTTGTAGTTATTGTTGTTTAGCTGGCCTGGGCTGGGTTCAAACCCGCCAGCCTTGGTGCATGTGGCCGGCACTATTACCACTGTGCCACGGGCACCGAGTCATGAGACCTATTTTAAAATGACAGATAGTGAAGCTGGGCAAGTGTGTCTTAGCTAGGAGGCTATGCAGCGCTGGCGGTGCCCCAGCCAGGCCTAGAGGGGCCGGAAGTTTATGTCCATCAGATAGGACAAGGCTGAGAAGCACTGGTCTCACTGAGGACATGGACAGCACACGGAGTGGGCTGCTCACCCCAGGAGCCTGACAATGGTCAGAACTGCGGGCAGTGGGTGCGATGGCTGAAAATTGCTGCCAGCACCAGGTAGCAGCTGGATGGCTGCCCTGCTGCCAAAAATGCCGTGTAGGCCTGGGGAGGAAATGGGGCACCAGAGGTCCTGCAGGGAGGATGGGATTTTATAAGTAGCAAATCTAGTGTCTAGATGTGGGCTCAAACCCTGGCTTTGGCACTCACTGCTTTGGGGGCTGTGTCCGTGACAGGATGTCTTAGGGTCTAGAAGGCTGAGAGGTAGGCTGCCGGGGAGCAGCTCACAGCCTGACTGGCTCCTCCCTCCACTCCCCAGCCGGCCCGACACGGCCTTCGTCTGGTTCCTCAACCCCCTGAAGTCCATCAAGTACCTCATCTGTACCCGGTACAAGTGGCTCATCATCAAGATCGTGCTGGCGCTGCTGGGACTGCTCATGCTGGCCCTCTTCCTCTACAGCATGCCCGGCTACATGGTCAAGAAGCTCCTGGGCGCGTGAGGGCCACCACCTCCTGCCGGCTCTGCTCCCCACCTCTCCTGGGGAGCCCGTTTCACTCCTCTGCCTTCTGCCTGCAGGCTGCCTTCCTCTCTGCCCCCAGCTGCTGCTCACCGGGTCCTGCCCCTCTGATGCTGCCTGGTGGGAGGGGAGCATGGGAAGGGGCACCTGGACTGCTCCACCGTGCTGAGGCCCCACTTTCAGGCCCGGGCTCCTGAGGAGGCCACCCCAGGCCTTCTCAGTCTAGAATTAAAACTTCCTGAAAGCAACCAAGGACCCTGGGCCAGTGCTCGGGGTGTTGAAAATGAATGAATGAGGGAAAGGCATCCCACCTTGTCCCTGCCAGAGGCGCCAACGTTGGATGTGCATCTGGGGCCTGGACCCAACCCTCAATCCACAGGTGGCTGCTTCTGCCCACTGCCAGCTCTGCTGGCTCCTCCTCTACCTAGGCAGTCACTCCAGCCTGGGCACAAGCCCAGTCCCTGTCCTTCCTGGGGTTCTGCTGTTTCCCAGAGCTCCCTCTGCCCAGGCTAGTGCTCCCACACCCAGAGGGGGCAGTGAGCAGCAGGAGCCATGAACCCTGTGGCCTCCGCAGCCCAAGCTGCCCCTGTCATCTGTCCCCATCAAGTGCAGCTTACATTCAGGTGCTGCCCTGCCAGCATCTGGGTTTCTGTGACTCTCTTTTCCTCTTCTTGGGTGGTGATTTTTCTCTTAATAAAAGAAATCAAATGCTGAGCTGACTAGTCTGCATTGGTGAGGTAGAGGAGAGCCACAGGTAGTGGGGGCCAGGGTCAGCAGGGCGCTAGGCTGGAAGCTCAGTGCCAGCTGGGCCTAGATGGCTTTTCTCCTTTGGGTGGCTTCTCATGGCCCAAGGTTCAAGATGGACCTCAGGCCTCACACCATAGCCCAAAAAGCACACCAGGGTGGACTCAGGGACCCCAAAAGCACCAAAAAAGTCCGTTAGGCCTGAGGACAATCTGAAAACTTAAGATTCCATGAGGACTCAAAAGTGCCAGCCTCCACCCAGAGAAACTGGCTGTCACCAAAAGCAAGGAAGGAGCTCTATGCTGCTGGCCTCTGCCTCTGACACACCATGATCTAAGCCTAGGACAAAGCCCTCTCATGACACAGGTGGAGGCAAGGGCTCAGGCCTCATCAGATCTGACCTCTTTAAAAAGATTCAGCCACAACATTGAAAACACTTTAATGATCATTGCAGGATACAGGTAACTCCTCTTGCTGCCTTATTTTGACAGGCTCTAAAGACAACTCTGGAAAATCCAGACAGCAGGCCCAGGTACAGTTCCCTGGGTGGTACGTGCCAGTCCCAGCACCAACACCTGCGTCAGCCCTCCTATCACATCAGCCTACAGAGGGCCAGCTCTATTTTGTGGGCATCCGGAACACTTGAGTAGGAGGAACTTGCAGCTCAGAGTTTATCTGGAAAAAAAAGAGTGAAGGTCACCTCATTGTTCCCAGGGCTCTCCTTCTTTGCAATTTATGTCTATGGGGTCAGGTATACATGCCAGGTCCCCATGGGCCTCTAAACCCCAGCAAGCATGTCCTCCCCAGAGCTGAAAGGCCTCAGAAGCCCTCAGGCTGCCTTCCTTCAGAAGCCAAGCTGGGACCTCCTCTTGCTTAGCTTCTGCCCCAGCTAGCAACCTCTGCTAAGGTTCTTAATTTTCCCTCCCATCTCCTCTCTTTTGGATCCTTCCCTCTCCTCTTCTGTCCTAATTCTAACCCGCCCTTACCTCCTCCTCCCCCACCCAGAGGCATCCATGGAAGCAAAGACCCTGCAATCCCCAAATACCTGAATCCTGCCATGGGCCAAAAGGCCATTATGATGCCCATGCCCAGCATATCCCCCTTTCAGGTGTGGCCTGAGACCTAAGACCATACTGGGGCCACATAACCCCTGTGCTTGCACTCAGGCCTGGCTTTTGTTGCTTCGTGGGTGCAACCTGATGGCTGTGTCAGGATCCTCCTGGCCCACGGCCCCAGCATCCTGTGAAGGACCAACACCCACAGCACGGAGCAAGCAGACGCTATCTAAAAGACTTTTTCCTTCTTCTTCCTACTAGGCCAGGGGAAGGTGCCACGGCTGTGAAGGCCAGGGAATATCTGCCCCCCAAGGTATCACAGCCAGACAACCTGTTGGCAGAGTGGAAAGGGCCTCCTGGATTTGATTCTTTTTGTGAAACAGGGAGGATAATTTCCACCCTAGATACCTCTCGGAATTGTTGTTAGGATGAAAGAAGAAAATATAGCTGAGAACCCTGTCTATGAAACTACTCCTGGCTTTGCTTTAAAAAGAGTGACCCAACAGGAACCTGGTACCCAAAACCACAAGCATCAAAGGGACTTTCACACCCTAGATGCCCTGGAGGAGGCTTCAGGTGCTATCCACTACCTTGCCCAATAAATTGTCTCAACTTGAGGTGCCATTGTTGATGTTTACATCATGGCTGAAAGTTCCCCGGCCTTGGGTAGGGGAGGACACTCTCCTTTCCTAGGCAGCCTCCCTGTCTCCCACCCCCTGAACCTTTAACAAGGGCCCCACCACCCACCTTGGAGTCCAGATACTGTTGCAGCAGCATCTGGAGTTCTGTGTTCTGCTGCTCCAGAGCCTCATTCTCCATCAGCAGCTTGGCCCTCTGGGTCAGCACAAGGCTTTGGGCAGAAAAATAAGTTAGAGGCCATTGAATCCTCTAGCCTCTGCCAAGGTAGGGCCAGGTATCTATGCTTCTGTTCAGGTTGGAGGTGGTAAGAGACCCCAGAAGCCTCACATTTCACCTGTCCACTAGATGAGCCAGGCTAGCAGGCACAGACCAAGTAGCCTAGAGCCAGCTGCCCAATGCAACCCACCCCACAAGCGGTGCCACAGCAGCTCTTCAGTCTCCGGATTCATGGGACAGAAAGGCAGCACACGTGGCCATTCCAAGCAGCCATCTTCATCTACCTGCTGCCCCTTCCTGCTCCTGGCCCATTACATTTACACTTACTGGTATTTCTGCAAGGCTGTGAAGAAAGCATCCCAGAGATTCTGCTTGGCAGGAGGAATCACCGTGGTCATGGCCAGCCAGTACTCGGAGTCCTTGGAGTCATTGCACCCACCCTTTGGCGCCCTCAGTGGTCCCCTCAAGTCCCTGCAGGTTAAAAGCACACCGTCTCCACCTGGCTCTGCCTAGACCCCCCACTCATTACCACTCACAGTGCCAGCCACAGACTTATTGCCTTCCCACCTGTCATCGTCCTACTCCACTGTGCACATTTATTAGGTGATGGCAAAGTCTCAGAAAGGACACGTCAATGTTCCTGACTCCCAGTGCCACTGCCACATTGTGACAGTGTCACTGGTGTTTCATCCATCCCCTTCCTCCCAATCATTTACCTTGCAGACTTATGACTCACCGCTATGCCCATTTCCTCCACCAGTGCATCCAGAACAGCTCTAGATTCCATCATGTCCTCTCCATCCCCTCTACAGCAGCCTAAATCCAGGAGATCGTCGCCTCCCACCTGGACAAGTCTCCCCACTCACCCGACTGTTCGCCCCGTATCCAGCATCACCCCCCACCACAACCCTGTCACCAAAGTGATCTAAGACACAAATCTAATTGTGACTGCCCCCTCCGTCCACTAGGAAGTAAAGTCAAAGATCTTAGGTGCATTGGGCAAGGATCACCTCCCAGACCCTGGAACTCCCGCTATACCCCCATCACGACTCTTGAACATCTAGGCCTTCCTTGTGTTGTTACATCCCCAAGTGCCCTTTACTCTATCCTCCTAGGAACATCCAGTTCCAGCACCACCCAAAACTCTCTCTGACATGCCAGAAGGAGATGACCACTTCCCTCTCTGGACAATGTTACATCTTGACTATGCTTTGACTTTGTCCTGATCACGAGGCATTATCCCACAGTGCCTTCACATGGCAGACTAAAAGAAATGTTTGTTGAATGAATGAATGATGATTGACAAAGGCACAGATCATTCACCACTACACTACGTTTTGTTCATGAGTACATCTGTTGACCCTTCTTGTCCTCCTCGAGAGAGCCACTTACTCTCTCCCACATGTCCTGTCCAGTCCCTCTCCTCTCACTAGCTCTGCTTGGCTACCTGGCCAAGCCAGCTCCCTGGACTCAGGTAATCCTTCTAGCGCGCGGCAGCACACCTAGGCTTATTCACACCCATGACAAAGGCCTCCAGGGTCTTGAGGACGTCATTGGGGTGGATGAGGTTGGGAGAAGGCGGGCTCTCCTTCTCTTCTTCCTGCTCCACCTGCTCCACCAGGCTCTCCTCCTGCTCCCCCTCCTCCATGAGGCTCTCCTCCTGCTCCCTGTCCTTCACCAGGGTCTCTTCCTGCTCCCTCAGCACAGCAATCTGCTCCTCCAGCTCCAGTTCTGACACCATGCTCGACTGCTCCACACTTGCTTGAAGGGGGGGCTTGGCCTGGAGAAAGGTGCAGAGGCAGCTTTGGGTGGGGGATACACAGCATGAGTGTGTGAAGAGAGAGAGGCTGAGGAAAAATGCAGGAAAGCTTGCAGAGGGAGACATTTACACAAAGATAGAAATAGGAGAAAGAGCAGAAGGAAGGAATGGGACTGGGCAGGCACTAGTGACTTCAAAACAACAATAATGGTCTGTTTCTAGATCTGGGATCACAGGTGTTCTTGTATTGATATTCATAAAGCTTACATGTTATGAGCTCCTTTTGAATCATAACATCAATTAAATTTTTTTTAATTGTTATATTTTAAAAAGTCTTCTTCCTACTCCTGTTTTGCACATCATTCAATTTACCTGCCACAAGCAAAACTAATTTTATTATTTATGTTTCCTTCCAAGGAAATACGCCTATATAAACAAATACATATACATATATTATTTTCCTTCTCATTTTTATATAAATGATACCATGCTACACCCGTAGTTCTATACTTTGCTTTTTTCAAATACCAATAAACCTTAGGGACCTTGTCACATAAATTCATAAAGAACTTCTCTGGTATTTTTCACAATAGTATCGCATTGTATAGATGCACATATATATATATATATATATATATATATATAGTCTTTTTTTGAGACAGAGTCTCAAGCTATCGCCCTTGGTAGAGTGCTGTGGCATCATAACTCACAGCAACCTCCAACTCTTGGGCTGAAGCAATCCTCTTGCCTCAGTTTTTTTTTATTTTTAGTAGAGATGGGGTCTCACTTCTGCTCAGGCTGATCTCAAATTCATGAGCTCAAGCAATACGCCTGCCTCAGCCTCGCGGAGGGCTGGGATTACAGGCGTGAGCCACTGTGTCCCACCTACATGCACATATATTATTAAATAAATTCCTCAATGATGAACATTCAGGTTGTTTCCAGTCCTCTGCCATATCAAACAACGCTGCAATGATTAAGCTATAAGTAGTACATTGTTTCAACTATATTGAGATAAACCTAAAGAATAAGATCCTAGAAGAATTGCAGAGCAAAGTGTCTACAGTTTTGCAATTGATACTTAAAAATTATCCTCAGGAGAGGTTACAACAATTTACACTCCTACCAGCAACTTATGAGTGTGCCTGTTTCTCACATCTCAATCACTGCTGTCTGTTATCAAGCTTTCAGATTTTTGCTAACCTGACAAGTGAAAAATAGAATTGGGGCAGTTTTAATTTGCATTTCTCTTATTATAAGGAAGCTGGTTGTCTTTTCATATGTTTAAAAGTTATGTATTGCCTCTGCTAGGAGGCATTCATTCATATTTGTCATCTGTTCCATTGAGTTGTTGGTCTTTTTCTTACTGGTTTATAAGAGCTCTTTATGTATTAAGGAAATTAGCCCTTAACAGTGATATGACTTGAAAATATTTTTTCCCAGCTTGTTGCTTATCTCTTAACTTTGTTTATTGTGACTTTTGCCCTATAGAATTTGTTTTGATATTGGCAAATGTATCTTTTTTTCTTTTATGGCTTTTTAGTTTTATCCACTCAGCCCTCTCTTTTCGGAGCTATCTATATATCAGGGTATTTACCCTTGGGATAGCAATACTAAAAATATTTTTTAATTCAGATCTTTAAATTAAAATTTCAAAAACAATTTAATATGGTGACTTTTTCAGAATAGTGGATATGTGATTCTCCTACTACAATCAAGATACGTATTACAAATGGGTCCTGTTTTGCAAGAAAGTGTTTAAGGACCAAAATATGCAGAACTTGGAGGGGTCTGGTCTCAACATGGTTGAGACTTGGTTTTGAGGGAAGGTACAGAAAGACCTCTTGGGACTCAGTATGAGAACAGCATCTCATCTCCCAGCCATTCTTCTCTTTGCAAATAGAAAAATAATAATAATTATTATTATTAATAATAATAATAATTAATTAATAATTTCTTTAATAATAATAAAGAAAATGCTTAATTAGCTATATCCAACATAAAACCCCCACTATTTCTCCTGAAGTATTAGTCAAAGGCAGCAATGTCCTCTGGGGCTTCAAGAGAGCTGAAAACGCTCTCTTCTTAGCTGCACCTCACCTTACCTGGGTGATGGACAGATGATGAGCTCGGTATTTAATGAAGAAGTTCACCAGTTTATACAAGTCATCCTCACTTTCAATTCCAAGGGCCTGGGGAAAAACAGGATGGTTGCTCAAACACCCCATCAAAGAGGCCACAGGTTTGGGGAGTTAGACTCTCAGCTAACTCAGCTTCTAAGAGCAGGGAGCTCGGCTTGTCTCCCCAGGACCCCTGCTGCCTACCATGGCCCAGAGTGGAGGACAATCACCCAACGGTGAGAAACTACAGTGAAATCAGGGACACACCTGTCAGAACAGAAGGAAATAATGCTCATAGTTGCAAATCACTCTTTACAGATCTGGAGGGCATGAGGATGCTAAAGGGTGCTGAACACATTCCTGAATTGGGGAGTGTAGGGGGAACCTAAGATCTGACAGCTGGGCCATGAGAGGAAGAAGCCAGGAGAGGAAGGGTCAGGCGGGAGACATGAAAGCTCTGAGGCCAACAGTCATGTGGAAAGTAAGTCAAGGCAAGGATGCAAAAGTGAGCCCGGAAGCCCTGAGAGACCATCTTCTATTCCTGGAGCTGAAGCAATGTTGGGAACACCTCTTTCGGAATGGGACGGGTGCACCCCACCCTGTCCCGTCAGCCCGTGGGACTCACTGAGAAGATGGCGTCCAGCCTTAGCAGATAGCACTCGCTCTTCTCCAGAGGAAGGAGGAGGCTTAGCAGCTTGCTCTCTATGAGGAAACCCTGAGAGAGAGAGAAGGAGGCATCTCCTGTCAGGCTTCGGGCTTCAGGAAGGAGTCCCTGGGTCTGCAGCTTCCCTCTAACACCCCGAGGAGGAGTCCACTGCATAAGACTCAGGGCAGTGGCCCCCAGAAGAAGGTATCCCTCGTGGGATATCTGAGAGCCATTCCCGGGGAACACGGCCAGGCACAAAGCACATCTTCATCAGAGCAGCCTGTCCCTCCTCGTATGGAGGCTAACTCATCCCACCCACAAACCTGAGTTTCCACAGTAGTCCAAACCTGGCTAGTCACAGGCTCCCACCTCACCCACATTCTAGCCCCCAAATATCCACAGAGGTGCTGAGCTAGAAGGAGGAAGTCAGGGAGGGAGGTGGAGGCACCAGGTCAGAACATAATACATAGGAAGGAGGGGCAAGGATGGCTGGGAAGCCCGGGGAAGAACTCGGGGGGTGGCCCTGGTGTCAAGCTGCAGACAGAGAAGGAAGAACCCCATATGACTCCCTCACTAGCAGGAGCCAGTCTTTGTGCCAAAGAAAAACACCCCAATAACCATAAAACCAGCACTGATCATGGCTGACCCACTAAGGTTAAAACCTATGTGCCAGCTGGGCCAGCACTAAGGCTGGCCTCTGTGAACTGCTCCCTGAGGTCCAGGGGCTATTCCCAAGTCTGGTCCTCAGTCTGGGTCTCTGGGTTTGGCCAGGTTGGTCTGGTCCACTCCCAACTCCAGGCCACAGCTGGCCTAGCAGAGTCCTCAGAGACAGCACACAATTGTGCATCCTTCTGCTGCAGCACCAGCCCAGCCTCACCGACTCATCACACAGAAGCATCAGGATCTTCTTGGTAGTCTTTGCAGAAACTTGCTTTGGCAGGTCCAAGTAAGATGCTAGATCTGAGGAGGCCTCTTCTGCCTCCTCTTCTGCAGATGGGTCATAGAGGGAAGAGAGAGAGAAAAAAAGAAAAAGAAGATAATTCCTTGGCCTAGTTGACTTTGAGAAAGTCAGATTCCTTTCCTTGAGAAAACATACCTCTTAAAGCCTCTTGTAGGCATTACTGCAGTCTCTATGTTGAAGAAAGCCTACTACATGGGGAAGAGGGGGTTGGGGGTCAGAGTCAGAGACTATCGGGGAAACTTGGCCATTACTCAGACAGCCTGCAATGTCTCACACTTCCAAATCTCATCTGCCTGGAAACATCATACTCAAAATCCAACAATGAACCAGCAAGTGGGAGAGAGAGTGTGAGCCTTTTTATTCTTACTGCAGAGATAATCTAGCAAGTGAGCTATATGGTTTCTGAACCTGCAATGAATTAGAAGCAGCCAACTAAAAGTAGGGGTCGGGGAGGGGTTCCCTCACAAAGGGATATTATCAGCAAGAAATGACAGCACTAAGGGTGGGGACTCTGCAGTCTTCTGGTTTCCAGAGATTTCAAGATCCTACGTTTTTAAGCACCAAAGGAGGCAAGAAAAACTTCATCTTTCTCTCCTGCACCCCTTTTCATAATGAAAGGATTTATGTAAAATTTGGATTCAGCCAAAGGCCTCACTTAAGGACCAGGGAGACCGCAATGTGGCCTGAAGGCCACAAGGTCCCCTACCTACTGGTTTTCACTGGTTATTCAAAAAGTAAGATGAGGATCTCTGAAAATATTTTGCATAGTATAAGGTATCACATTGCTGATGACAATGGAAGATGGTGCCATCTCTCTCCAGCTATATCCAGCAAAATTACACAAGCATTTATCCTTTGATCCAGCACTCCTACTTCTAGGGACGTATCCCAACAGTTCACTAGCAAAAATATGAAAAGACAAGCAAACAAAGCTACTTACGGCAGCAATGTTAGTGATCACAAAAATAAACAACTGGAAAAATCCCCGTGACGATCGACAGAGGACTACTTGAATAAATTATGGCACAGACACACAATGGAGGACCATGTTAAAAAAAATGAATTTTTTTTAATCACTAGGATTGTTGTATGTGAAAAAAAGCAAAGTAGAAAAAAAAATGTGCTTTCATTTACCTAAAAAATTGATTGATATGAATATATATCATATATTTGTTGATAATTTTAAAAAGCAATGGAAGAATAAACCATAAATTTTTTAATAGTTACCTATAGGAGAAGAATGAAATTGAAATTAGGCATAGAGAATAAAAGCTAGACTTCTTTGAATATATCATATTTTGTATAATATATTCTGTTTTGTATATTTGACTTTTTTTTTTTTTTTTTTTTTTTTTTTAGACAGAGCCTAAAGCTGTCACCCTGGATAGAATGCTGTGGCATCACAGCTCACAGCAACGTCCAATTCCTGGGCTCAAGCGAGTCTCCTGCCTCCGCCTCCCAAGTAGCTGGGACTACAGGTGCCCGCCACAACACCTGGCCATTTTTTGGTTGCAGCCATCATTGTTGTTTGGCGGGCCCAGGCTGGATTCGAACCCGCCAGCTCAGGTGTATGTGGCTGGAGCCTTAGCCCGTTGAGCCACAGGCGCCAAGCCGACTTTTTTTTTTTTTTTGAGACAGAGTCTCACTTGATCACCCTTGGCAGAGTGCTGTGGGGTCTTAGCTCACAGCAACCTCAAACTCTTGGGTTCAAGTGATCCTCTTACTTCAGCCTCCTGAGTAGCTGGGACTACAGGCGCCTGCCACAATGCCCAGCTATTTTTTAGAGATGGGGTCTCGCTCTTGCTCAGACTGGTCAGGAACCTGTGAGTTCAGGCAATCCACCACCTCGGCCTCTCAAGTGCTGGGATTACTGCACCCGGCCTATCTTTGACTTTTGAACTATAAATATTTTACATAATTATAAAACAAAATTAAATTGCAAAAAATGATCTCTAATAATCAAAAGTAAAATGAAACACTAAAAATATATACAACTATTTTGTATCCATAATAATTAAAAATAAAATAATGTTTTTGTAAAAGTAAAATGGGCCAGACATGGTGCTAATGCCTGTAATCCTAGCACTCTGGGAGGCCAAGGTAAGTGGATTACTTGAGCTCAGGAGTTGGAGATCAGCCTGAACAAGAGTGAGACTCCAGCTCTACTAAAAAAGAAAGCTTAGCTGGGAGTAGTGGTGCATGCCTGTAGTCCCAGCTACTCAGGAGGCTGAGGCAAGAAGATCACTCAAGCCCAAGAGTTTGAGGTTGCTGTAAGCTATGATGCAACAGCACTCTATCCAGGGTGACAGAGTGAGACCCTGTCTCAAAAACATAAATTAAGACTTAGTGCCCACAGCTCAGTGGCTAGGGCTCCGGCCACATACACCCAGGGTGGCGGGTCCAAACCCAGCCTGGGCCAGCTAAAATCAACAATGACAACTGCAACAAAAAAAGAGCCAGGTGTTGTGGCAGGCACCTGTAGTCCCAGCTACCTGGGAAGCTGCGGTAAGAGAATCATATAAGCCCAAGAGTTTGAGGTTGCTGTGAGTTGTGACACCACGGCACTCTACCAAGGGCGACATAATGAAACTCTGTCTCGAACAAGTAATTAATTAAATAAATAAAAAATAAATAAATTAAAAATTAAAAGGAAACAAAAACACCTAAATTGATATAATCATACAGAAACTGTTCCGAGTCACTTTAAATACAGTAATCTGGCTGGGCATCCGTAGCTCAGTGGTTAGAGCACTGACTGCATATTAGGGGCTGGTGAGTTCAAACCCAGCCTGGGCCTGCTATATAAAAAAAAAAAAAATAGCTGAGCATTGCAGCAGGTGCCTATAGTCCCAGATACTAGGGAGGCTGAGACAAGAGAATGGCTTGAGCCCAAGAGTTTGAGGTTGCTATGAGCTATGATGCCACAGCACTCTAGCAAAGGTGACAAAGGGATATATCTTAAGAACAAAAAGAACTACAAAAAAGTTTAAACTATTTTTAGGAATCATTTTTTGGTTGTAAGGCTGATATTTTCTATGAGCCTATTCTGTGGTATTGTGGAGAATGCATATAAGTAATTATTTTGAAGTCACTGAGTACTAAAATTTTCAAATTTGGAGGAAGGAATCCTGGTAAGGTTGAGTAAAAATCCTGGCATCCTGTTGATGAGGAAGCATTAAGGTGAACTCATGATTTATTTTATCATTTTTAAAAAATCTGATGAGTCTCAGGGGCTCATGCCTATAATCCCAGGATTTGGGGGAGGCCAAGTCAAAAAACAAGGAGGCTCGCTCCTGCAGTCATAGCTACTTAGGAGGCGAAGGTAAGAGGATTGCTTGAGCCCAGGAGTTTGAGATTACAGTGTGCTATGATTGTGCCACTGCACCCTAGCCTAGGTGACAGACAGAGACCCTATCTCTAAAAAATAACAATTTTTTAAAAGTTTACATTCTTAAAAAATCCTATTCCCTTGGCTCTGTTCACTGAAAGACCTAGAAACAATGGCCAATCTGAAAGAGAGAATACCCCAGCACAAAGAGTATAGTTTCAAAATATCATTCCCTGTTTAAAAGAACCAGGTGTCCTTGGAGAAAGGACTAATTCCAGACTAGAGGCAGGAAAGGTATAACATGCACCTAGAATATTTGCTCATTCTAGAAACTGTCAAAGACTACTAAGGCCATGTCAAAAGGAGCCAGAAGCCAATAAAACAGACTCCCACTTGCCAAAGATGGGAGAAAATTTGAGAGTCCATAAGGTTGATAACCACAATAAACTAAAACACATCAAATTTGTTTAAATCTATGCATTCACAACAATACTTTTTTTTAAAAATCTCATTGGTACCTTTGAAGATGCTAGAGATCTAATCCATTATTTTGAAAACTGGCAAATAGAGAAAAAAAATAAGCATCTGTCCTGCTTTTCCTATACAAATTATCTCAGGATAGCAAATAGCTGATGAGGGGAAGGTTCTCTTTTCAGAAG
The DNA here is from genome assembly GCA_963574655.1 of Perodicticus potto. NCBI lineage: Eukaryota > Metazoa > Chordata > Mammalia > Primates > Lorisidae > Perodicticus > Perodicticus potto. The sequence continues at coordinate 2,549 of CAUYRH010011061.1, read as the reverse complement.
CGTTCTAGCTATTAAATAAAGACATAATGGTAGAATTTAAAATATCACCATTTGCAAACCCTGATGCAATTAATGGATCTTAGATAAGATTATCAATGGTTGCTAACATCACAAAAAGAGATATAACCGGATACTAGTTTATCATGATGAAGTACCCAACAGTGTACTCAGCAAAAATAAAGTAAACCTGCATCTGATCAAGCTTCTAGCCCTAACTACCAGTTATAATACAGGGGTAATTCAAAGCCATATCAACTAATCATACTCTACACCGCCTAGCTATGAGGCTTGCTCTCCTCCTCTGGCCCCTCCAGCTCTAAGTTTCTGTGACTCTGTTCTAGTCACCTGTTTGCATCAGCACCTCCTCCACCACCTGGGCGGCGCTCTTCTGTGGCTGCTGGGAGAGAGGCCCCACGTTCTTCAGAAACCAGAAGTCAGGTGCTGTCCAGGGGAGCCCCAGGTGGTGGGTGTGGATGATCCTATCTACAGCAAAGGCTCTGTTTATTAGATCCTTCGCCTCATCTTCATTCATCAGCCAAATCTCCCGAAACTTCTTCTCATCAATAAGAGCAAAATGCCTGTGAAAGAGAGTCACCATGCACAGCCAGCTGACCCCAGGGTCCTCTCAGTTGTCAGGAGGAAAGGAAAGTGAGGAAGAGCTGTGGTAGATCCCAGGCCTGGAGCCTGGCCCCATCCCTGGGCAGATGATTACCACCTATGACAAATCGGAAGCTATCCCAGCAAGTCTCAAAAAAAGGTGATGCTCAAGTAAAGGGACGGGGAATAGAGCACAAAGGCTTCTTCATCAAGAGCTAAAGAAATCACCGCTCCACAAACTCAAGCCCCGCCACCTCTAGTCCTGGACAGGTGCCGACGGCCCACGTCCCTAAGATACCTCATGGCTTTCTGCAGCTCCTTGAATTGCATCACAAGGCGCTTGTAGTCCAAGGTGAGAGACTGGTTCTCCTCCTGAAACTGCTTTATCTGCTTAGCATATTTTGATCTCAGATTGTTAAGTACATCATTCAGGCTGGTTGAAGGGGGTAAAAAAGTTAGTCTGCAGCTGAATAGAAGGGGTAACGTATGTTCCTCCCACAGGTTTCAAAACGTAATAGGATTATTGAGGACTAGATGCCCATGAAACAAGCCACCAGCCCACACCAACCACGCTCCTACCCAAAAGTGTGACTGAAACGTCAACACACCATTTTCTAGTGCCCATATCTAGGGCCAACCTCACATATTTAATAATCTGTCTCAATTATTTCATTGTCATGATCTGGATGTTCATTTCTCTTCTGAAACAGGAAAAACTGAAAGGAAAAAATTAAAACTACAGCTATGATATATGAATCCTTCATCCTCAAAGAGCGATACTGTAAACAGGTCCAGTAACTCATCTATTCATTCATTCACTTATTCAAACACAAAATGCTTTTATGCCAAGGATATGATGTGCATTTGAATACAAAGATTCCAGTCTTTGTCTAGTCGAAGACAAAGACAAACATTAACTGAGTGCAGTGTGGAAAGTGCTATAGGAGAGTTTCACAGGGTACCAGGGAAGCCCAGACCTCATGAGGCATCTAAACTTCCCTGGCTTGTCAGGAAGGGGGATGGCCAAAGGCTTCAGAACAGCAAGAAACAATTAAGACCTGGCCAATAGCAGTGTGACCCCAGGCATGCCACAGTTCATCACTTCACTGCTAACAGCCGCTCTGCGCAAGAAAACTTGTCCCATAAAATCCATGGTGGGCACAGTTTTTAGACCTAAGACCATACTTCAGACATCAAACTACTAAAGAAGCATCTTAAATCAATGTCCTATTTTCCCAGGAATAGAGAAGTTGAAGGCCAACGTATTTTACAGGTTTTTTTGGGCCAGGGCTGGGTTTGAACCCACCACCTCTGGCATATGGGGCTGGCGCCCGACTCCTTTGAGCCATAGGCACCACCCAGGCCAACATATTTTAAGTTTAAAATTCTAAGAAATAAAATTTTCCCTCTCCTCAGGATTATTCTGAAATAATCAAAAGGTCCCTTACCCACAAGCATTTATCATTCATATTCTCACCCTTAATAAAATACAAAAAATCTTTAACTTACTCCCCAATAAAAAGAAGTATCTAATTCATCCTCTTAACTACAGCACTCTGGGAGGCTTTCCAAATACCGGTCTTAAAATTTTTCTTTTTCTAAGTAGTCATCACAAAGCATTTTTCTCAGTATCATGCAATAAAGGTGTAATCTAATTATAGAAGCTAATAAAACAAAAACAAACCCCAAGCACATAGAAAGGCCTGGGCAAGATAGCAAGAGACAGGGGACAGGAAGAAGGGCTCCAAGAAGAAGCTCAACAAAAAGTGCAGAGTCCTTAGCAACTGGCTGGAAGTCAGACATGAAGGGAACAAGGCTGGAGAATGCAAACTGGGAGCCGAGGCAAGTCTGGCTTCAGAAATTGTATGCTGGCAGTGACAATGACTCTCCAAGTGGAATTGTTACGTTGGCGGTTCCAGATAAAGTGAAGAGGTGAGGTCAAGATTAGGGCT
>CAUYRH010011058.1:0-24296 GCA_963574655.1 Perodicticus potto | reverse complement strand
ATTGGAGAATCTATCCAATGCTGCTAAGGGAAAGTTAAAATCTCTGACTACCGTGGAGCTGGAGGAAATCAAGTTGCTCCTGTCTGTTAGAGTTTTTCTTATAAATTGCAGTGCATTCTGGTTGGGTGCATAAATGTTAATAATTGAAATCTCATCATATCGAGTATTACCCTTAACAAATATGAAGTGTCCTTCCTTATCCTTCCTTACTTTTGTTGGTTAAAAGTCTATTTTGTCTGTGAATAAGATTGCAACACCTGCTTTTTTCCGCTTTCCATTTACCTGGAATATAGATGGCCATTCCTTCACCCTGAGTCTATATTTATCTTTTGAGGTAAGATGAGATTCTTGTATGCAGCAGATATCTGGCCTGAGTTTTTGTATCCAGTCAGCCAACCTGTGCCTTTTTAGAGGACAATTTAAGCCATTCACATTAATTGAGCATATTGATAAGCCTGGTAGGATTTTGGGTATTGAGTTTTTTGAAAGTTCAGTGGTCATTTTTAATTCTTTCACCACTGTGGAATTTGGAATTTGATCAAAAGTTTCTGAGTGAGTTTACTTTTGTGGTGGAGGGTTGCACTGGTCATTATGGAGGATAGGTCCATATCCTGGAGAATATCCTGGAGAGCTAGCTGGTTTAGTTATGTCAAATTCCTTCAACATGTGAATGTCATTAAAGTATTTAATTTCTCCATCATAAATGAACCTCAGTTTAGCTGGATACAGGATCCTGGGTTGAATGTTATTTTGTTTTAGGAGATTAAAAGTTGACCACCCTCTTCTAGCATGAAAGGTTTCAGCAGAGAGATCTGCAGTTATTCTGATGTTTTTCCCCTTGTAGGTTAGGGTTTTCTTATGTCTGGCTGCTTTCAGAATTTTCTCCTTCATATTAACTTTAGTGAAGTTAATTATGATGTGCCTGGGGGATTGTCTTATTCTGGTTGAGTCATGCTGGGATTCTGTTCCTTTCTCTGACCTACTGCCCCAGGCCCTCTGCTTCACTCTGCCCTGTCCTGGGGTTCTCTCACCACTGACCTCTTATTGCTCCACAATGAAGAAATTATGGAAGGATTCTGTGGCTCTCTGGACTTCTGGGGAAATTTCTGCTCCCAGCTCTGCTATTATGCAAGCTCTGAGCTCTGCAGGATGCATGACTGGCCAGCCTTGGCTGTTGGCCTGGTAGGGGAAAGGAACTCGACACCACCTGAACCCAGGGATTGAGGGTCCTCTCTGGCTCCCCCAGGTCCTGCTGATCTGTCCTCTCTTCCCCATTGTGAGAAGTTGCCACCTCATGGGGTAAGACCCTGCCTATCTGATCACAAGACTCCAGGGAGTTGTAGATGCTCCCTAAATATTTCTACAATGAATCAGCACCACCCCCACCCAAATCTTGACACAGGGTATTCCCACCACCCCAGAAATCCCTCAGGTCCAGACCATCTCACAGGGTGACCCTGCTTCTGTCTGCAGCACCTCAGTGTCTGCCCAACTCTGTGTGTAGGAATCATCTATGTTCATGTCAGCTTTCAGTCCTCCAGAAAACTGATGAGTCAGATAGAATTGCAAATGTTTTTTAGGGGACACCTGGAAAGAACTGGAGAGGGAGGAGGGAAAATAGGGCAGGGAACATGCTAAAAACACAATGAAGGTCTGATGCAATTTCCAACACAACCAATGGTTATCCTGGATGAGTGTCATCTTCAGATTTCAAAATATTGTCCTGTAAAGCAAAAATATTTTGGTTTATTTTCATGTGATCTTATTTTTTTCCTAGAAACATTTTATCTCCTATAATATATCCATGCCTCTGATGAATGTTTCTGTGTCTGGATGCAGCTGTGTGTTTACATGTCATGAAAAATATATACATTTTTATTAAGTCATATATACATAGATCATGAATACATTTATGCCTTTGTGGGATTCATTGTGTTCAGATTTTAGGTATAAATCACTGAGTTTAACTCTGTACACACTTGCATAATTATAGTTTCTTTCTTTATGTGCTAGGATCTGGATTTTAATAACAGAGAGGGGGACCTTACTTTATCTTTGGAAAAGCACAATAGAAATCTGCAGACTGTGCTGTCACACACTAAGATTGATTTTACAGTCTTCAGTGAACACCTGTTGCTCATCTTCTGAGTGGGAATAATTTCATCTAATCAGTGAGAGGCTGAGAGCCCAGCATCTACCATCCACTGTGTGAGATTCTTTATGTACTCGGTCTCTTCATCCTCACAATGTCTTCAGACCCCAACATCCCCTGCTCATACATAACAGACCTAGGGGTTGGGGTCTGAGGCAGCCAGGGGCACAGGAAAGGCAGAGGGTGGTGTGCGGTAACTTTCTGAGAACAAAGCTGGGGATCAGGGTGGCAGCAGAGGGTGCTGGAGCTCAGAGATAGCTAAGGAGGGGCCTGCAGCTCCCACTAGAGTCTACCTCACTCTGAAGGCCAAGGCCTCTGCTACTCTCAGTCCAACTTTGCCTCAGTTTTATTCTCAATGTGTCAGAATGAACTCAGGCAGGAAAGATCTCTTGACAGAAGCATGTTACAGACTTCCAGGGCATTCATCATACTGATGCAAAACCTTCACACATGCAGTGAAACAATCATCTTTCCTGTGGATTCTGTGGCAACAGAGACCTTCTGAGGACCTGAACCCCGGACCACTCAGTGACACTGAGCTCCCCACAGGGCTCCTGTGTGGCCTTCACATGACCTCCATGCTCCAGCACAGGTAGTGGCTTTGCCCAAAATGGGTGTCCTGCTCCTCCTGACTGAGCTCAGCAACTCCACGAGGATGTCCCCCTCTTGATGTTCCCCTCTCCTACACCCTCCTGTATATCACTGGAGATGCACTGTCCCTCTATTGCACATGAAAGCCCTTCTCTGCTGTTTCCATTGCAGGTGACCACAAGCTGTGTGCCATGGGTGGCAGGTGTCTCTCCTCTGGAACACATGATGTCCTCACAGGCAGGGACAGGTCTCATCACTTGAAGTTAGGCACATGGCCAGGGTTGGCATCCCATCTGCAAACCAGGAATTTCTGGCCTCTGTAATCAACCTCCTTCCTCATCCACAGAGTGACCTGCCATCAAGCTCATGCTGGGGAGACACTGATGCCTAATGTGTGCCCTTGGAATCTGAGACAACATCAGCCACATTTTAACTTATCCTGCCGGGTCCAGCAGCACCACGTGTGACGTGGTTTTCTGCTGACTCAATGAAAGGAAAGATGAACTGGGTGGTGCCTGTGGCTCAGTGAGTATGGCGCTGGCCCCATATACTGAGGGTGGCGGGTTCAAAACCAACCCTAGCCAAACTGCAACAAAAAATAGCCGGGCATGGTTGTGGTGGGTGCCTATAGTCTTAGCTACTCAGGAGGCTGAGGCAAGAGAATAGCCTAAGCCCAAGAGCTGGAGGTTGCTGTGAGCTACAACGCCACGGCACTCTACCTAGGGTGACAGCTTGATACTCTGTCTCAAAAAAAGAAAAAAAGAAAGAAAGAAAGAAAGAAAAACAGATTGTACTAGTCAGTTCATGTTGTCTGGTGAACATACTTAATGGTGGAGGTGGAAGCCAGTACTCAGTCTCCTAGCCCCTCAGTGGACCCAGATGCTGCTCTTCTGGGGTGCTCTCTTAGGTCCCATATCTTCTTAAAACAACAGAAGGGATGTGGGCTCCTGACTTGCATATTTTGTGCAGAGTGGAGAAACCTTCATGCACCCCTCTGTCATCTGACTGTTCATCAAGGTTTATCAGATGACTCAATGTTTATCAGATGACTCAGTGACCCTGAGCTTCCTAATACTCATACTTGACAAAGATACCACAGAGCCTGGGTACAGGTGTTTCATTACATCAACCAACTAGGGACAAGACAGGGTTCAAACTAGCTGGAAATCATTATTTAATTGGTAGTATCCCAGTGCATATCAGAGGAAATCACTTAGATTAAAAATTAAAACAGGAGGGCGGCACCTGTGGCTCATCGAGTAGGGCGCCGGCCCCATATACTGAAGGTGGCGAGTTCAAACCCCGCCTCGGCTGAACTGCAAAAACAGAAAAATAGCCGGGCATTGTGGCGGGCGCCTGTAGTCCCAGCTACTTGGGAGGCTGAGGCAAGAGAATTGCCTAAGCCCAAGAGCTGGAAGTTGCTGTGAGCTGTGTGACACCACAGCACTCTACCGAGGGCGATAAAGTGAGACTCTGTCTCTTAAAAAAAAAAAAAAAATTAAAACAGGAACAGCATAGTTGAGAAGAAAATCAATAAACCCCTCACTTGAATAGCACTGTGTTGTTTGCTTCATACTATGAGGTATTTGCTAAATCTCTTGAAGTATACAGGCAGTCTTCGAGTGAAGAATGAGATAAATTCTGTACTTTGTTCTTAAGTTGAATTTTTATGTAAGTGAGAAATTTTGTGTGAGTTGTAAGTCAGATGTTTGTAACTTGCGGACTGCCTATAATTACTCTGTTTCCCATATCTGACCAGATATTACAAATAATTAAGAACAGTAATAAACTAATGTAATTGGAAAAAGAATGACCTATAGGTAATAACTGTAATGTTAGTGCAGGAAAATTACACAGGGATTTAATCGACTAATAGAACTGTATAGTTCACAATAAACAATTAGAAAGATAAAGGAAACTCCAAAAATAGTAAATAAATGTCTTCTATCTTAAAGTGGATCTCATGGTACAATATTGGTCCAGAAAGACAGAGTAAGAAAATGTCCTGTCTCATCAGCACATACAAACCCCATTCTAAAATGTTGCAGGTTTTTCTTTCCCCAGTAAAATAAAAATGAAGCTTTTGGCACTGACTTGTTGAGGGAGGGAGAGCTGACCCATTTCCCTTCTTGGCTCAAGTCTTCAGTGAGGAGAAACCACGAGGTCAGTGTGGAGTGGGGGGTGTCCAAAGTCACTGGAGAGGGCAGAGCACCCCCATTTACTTGGGACACACCGAAGGGCCGTCTGGCTGGGGCACCTGACAAAAAGTGTCCTGGCGCCCTTGGGAGACTCCTATTCTTCTTAGTAAGGACTTGAGACTTTTTCCAAAAGCATAACAATTGCCCCCAAAAGGAGAAGCAGAGTGTGTGGATTGTACCGCACAACTTCAGCTGCTGCCTGCACAGTGACCTCCTACCTCTCCGCACTGTGTCTTGGGTGCTGAGTTTCTTCCATGCAGGTGTTTGGACTCCATATAATAGTTCCATTATTTCCAGTCTTGAAAAGAGACAAAGAATGGACTTGAATAAGAATTTGAACACCAAAGGCTTTACTAGACACTGACAGTTTCATCTTAAAACATCACGGACGGCTGGGTGTGGTGGTTCACACCTGTAATCCTAGCACTTGGGAGGCCGAGGTGGGTGGATTGCCTGAGCTCATGGGTTCGAGACCAGCCTGAGCCAGAGCAAGAACTCATCTCTAAAAATAGTTGGGCATTGTGGAGGGCACCTGTAGTCCCAGCTACTTGGGAGGCTGAGGCAAGAGAATTGCTTAAGCCCAAGAGTTAGAGGTAGCTATGAGCTGTGACACCATGGGACTCTACTACTCTGCCGAGGGTGACATAGTGAGACTCTGTCTCAAAATAAATAAATAAATAAAATAAAACATCACAAACATCCTTAAAAATGTCCATCACAATCACTCACCTGCGCCTCAAGCAGGCAGCCTCCCAGCTCTGCTCTGCCTTCTGTCTTTCTAATATTTTAGTCTTGAGCTGTGGGAGACAAATAGGTCCACATTCTGACCTGGCAGACTATGCGTAAAAGCAAGGAGAGGAACAAATCTTACCCAGTAGTGTGCAGCCCTCCGATTTGATGTTCCCATCTGAAAAAGCACAATCAGAAACCTTGTTTACAGGGTCTCAGGGCCATGAGTTCATCTGCATTAGGTGCTGAGGGATTCTGCAGGTGTCAGGCAGATACAGATTACCTGGAGTCTGTACTTCAAGTCGGCTTGGTGTTGCTGCTCCATCATTCCATCAATTATTTTCCTATGGGGGTAGATTTTCTTTCATCAGACAAAGAACAATATTGAGTATGATTTTAAATAATCTGCTCAGGTTCCCATTATCCTCACATCTGTACCTTTACATAGTTTATCCATACATGTAAAACCCATTCCATATGACTCTAAAAAGCACAGTAGGATCAAAACTTTTGTTATATTGTTTTCTTTTTTTTTTTTGTAGACACAGGGTCTCATTTTATCACCCTGGGTAGAGTGCCATGGCGTCACACAGCTCACAGCAACCTCCAACTCCTGGACTTAGGCAATTCTCTTGCCTCAGCCTCCCAAGTAGCTGGGACTACAGGCGCCCACCACAATGCCCGGCTATTTTTCTGTTTTTGCAGTTTGGTCGAGGCCAGGTTTGAACCCGCCACCTTCAGTATATGGGGCCAGCGCCCTAAATTATTTTCTTATCAATTACTTAATGCCTATTGCATTTTGAGTTGACATAATTTCCTTTCCTAATCTCAGTATTTCCCTAATTTATTCTTTACTGAGTATCTTTTATTATAAAGCTCTATTATTCTCCTAGTACTAATGTCCTCACCATAGTTCATAGGGCAGTCACAACTGGGTTTATGAAATGGGCCAAGCATTTTTATGGCTGTGGCTCATTCTCCACAAAAATGTTTTGACCACCCTGAGATGGGATCACTTGTCCTTTTGTTGCTAATAAGTTTGAGTTCTATGTGTATTCTGGTTATTCAACTACTTAAGATATTTTAAAAACAATAGTTCCAGTTGTTCCTATTTGGCTTACACACAAATGTAAATGGAAGATATGTACACCTGAGGTGGTTTTGTAATGCTGAGAACAGAGTCAATTTTTCTAGTAGGTTCTGCAAAAAAAAAAAAAATCTATCACAATGGACGGTTTGGGGCCAATACCAAATCATAAATATAATTATCAACTCTAAAAACCAGCACAGCTTGAACTAAATTTAATTCCTAATTTGTAGAGGTAAATGGGTTATTTTTTAAAATTTTTGTTCCAAGGAAAATTTAAATCAACATACATAATCACCCGACAAGGATTTCAGGTAAAGAAAGAAAGGTTTTGATGTTTAGGTGAGTTTCACAGATTACCACACCAATCTTTCCCATAGAAGCTTGTTTCCTGTATATTTTGATGGGAATTCTCTCTCAGTATTCTCAAAATTAAAATACTCAATAAATAGTGGCCAAATTGCATCTTTTACAAACATCTTACTCAAACTACAGTCATACTTTCCAAAGAACTCCAAAGAAATCACTGTTCTAATGTTCGTACTCATGTAGGAGCAAAGTGAAACTTGCTCTTTCCCCTGGAAGTTCACTGAAAGATCATCTCACAGTTAAAGCCGATTAATTTAAGATTTATTCACCATGCTCATGGGGAGAAATCACAAAGTGATAACCCCATTTTCCAATACATTTCAGATGCCTTCATACAGGCTTTTCAGAAAAGGGAGGTGGAAATTGAGGCGTATAGGCTGTAAATGGTTGCTAGTGAAGTTGCTAGGGCGGTTGCTAGGGCTGTTGCTAGGGAAGTTGCTAGGGTGGTTGCTAGGGAGGATGAAAGGATGGAGGAGCAAAAGATTGACTTGTAGATTAACCCGGGAGACAGGTGCTTATGACTCAAATGATTTGGGCTAGGTCCACCTACATTCTCAATCCTCATTCCTGAAATAATTTGGGATAACAAGAAACAGGAAGGGGAGTCAGTTGTCTCCTTTGATCCTCTGATCAGGCCAGCTCAGTTGATGCAGGTAGAGGCAAGGCTGCCTCCTTTGTTTCTTGATCCTACATGGCCTTCCATTCAAAGTATTCTTTGTAACAGGGAATCAAATTTGGGGGTGAAATTTCCTTAGCTCCTTCACCCACCTCTTAGTCTCTTACATAAGCACAACAGTATTAATATAAGTTTTGTTTGTGTGTATGTGTGTGTTTGTGTGCTTTGTGGCCTCCTGCCCAGTTTCTGCAATATCCGAGGCTGGCACAAGTTCAACATAAATAACATCTAACAATGTAAGAAAGCTTGACTTTTATGTGCCCAACAGGTAGTAGAAGATGGATGTCGGTGTAAAGGAAATTTTCATTATGGGGAAAACTCATGCCACTTGACAGAATATCCATTTCATGCCTTTCACACAAATATTATATCCCTAGAATTAGGTTTCCAAGTCATCAAAAAGAAGGGCTGCTTTTTACACTTCTATCTGAAAATAAAAACAGTAATTAGCCTACCTTTGGGGAGATGTGATACAAAATATTAATGACTACCACCACTCATCAAAAGCACAAGATTTGTACCGGTATAAATTATATATTCTTCCTATGAATGTGTATAGAAATATAGATGCATTTTATAAATGCAATTTAAAACCTCAGTACTTTGGTAAATCATTCAGACATCTGTATGTTGAAAGGATTACTTTTATCTCTCTTTACAATGAGAATTACATTTCTATTTTTTATAAAGCAAATAATATAATTTTATGGAGTAAAAGTGTTCAATCATTATTAATAATGACAGTAGCAATGCTTCAGAAGAGGAATCTTGTCAGTATAAAATATTTGATTTATGGATCCTAATCAGAAGTGTACAAATCTCTGTTGAAGAAAAGATGAAGATCCCTGTCAGCATTTTAAAAATAATAGATGAAAACTCAAAGTTCCATTTAAAATCTACATGATAAAATGGGGTCCAAGAAATCTGAAAGAAATACTTTTCAATAGAAATGAAGTATTTCTTTTTTTCTTTTTCTTTTGAGACAGAGCCTCAAGCTGTCACCCTGGATAGAGTGCAGAGGCATCACAGCTCAAAGCAACCTCCAATTCCTGGGCTCAAGCGAGTTTCCTGCCTCTGCCTCCCAAGTAGCTGGGACTACAGGTGCCCGCCACAACGCCCGGCTATTTTTTGGTTGCAGCCGTCATTGTTGTTTGGCGGGCCTGGGCTGGATTCGAACCCGCCAGCTCAGGTGTACCTGGCTGGTGCCTTAGCCCATTGAGCCACAGGTGCCGAGCCAGAAATGAAGTATTGTGCAGTTTCATGAAGGCAAAGTTTTCCCAAAACATCTTTTTGGAATCTTAGTAGTTTACCTTAGTGAATGCTTTCCTGTGGTAAACCCTAGTAAAATGAGAAAGAGTGGAATTTTTTAAATGATAAATAATTTATATGGCTTAATATAACTGAGTTTTGATTTCTATAGTGCTACTTGTCGGTGCCATCACTAAGGAAGCAGGCTGGACAATGGATTATAAGCTTGAAGCTTGCAGGAGGTGGGCCTCCCCATGCCTGTAGGGGGAAAGGCCCCAAGGAACCTCCGCAGCTGCTATTTATTGAGAACAAGCACCCGTCCCTAGAGCCAAACCCCTGCAATGGAATTCCACAGCTGATCAATTTCCATGAGGAAAGCCTGTTCATTAAAGTCTAGTGATTGCTCATATGTTTCAAAAAACTGCCACTTTGTCTCTGTAAGCCTGCTGTCCCGGTTTCCTACATATCTTGCTGCATAGGTTGCTAGGTAGGTTGTTACATAGATCACCACATATGTTATTACACAGGTTGCTACATATCATGTTACATAAGTTGCTACATATTCTGTTACATAGGTTGTTACATAGCTGTTACACAGCTACTTGTGAGAGTATATGAGTATTCATATACATTTTCTTTTTGTTATTCAAATGCCAATAAAGTATTTTACTATCCAGGCTCCTTAGAAACTGGATTAATTGCTAAAAGTAGGGAGTATGTGTATGCTGTGGTGTGTATGTGCATGATGTGTGTAAAAATGCTATGTGTACATGGAGTGCGTGAATGTGTGTTCATGCTATGCGGTGTGTGTGTGTGTGTGTGTATGTGTGTGTGTGAGAGAGAGAGGGAGACTATTTCTCTTGATGTATCAGCATCAGTCATTTAAATAAATTTTTGTCATATTATTGGGGAACACAAAATTATAGATGTTACAAGAAGTAGCCCACAAGTTTTCCACAGAAGGACTGGTGTTTGAAACATTTTAGGAGGGAATTTGACAGTCCTAGCCTGGCTCACACCCTCTACAGTGCTGCTCAGAGTTCAGGCTTTGGAGCTGACCTTGGCTCTGGTCTTGAGCAGAACCAGTCAACGGGACCAGAGAGGCAGGGCTCTGCTTCCCTGGAGAACAGCCCTAAGTGCTGGTGTCCCAGAAGATGGGACAACAGTGGTGTCAATAATAACACTTGATATGTTTCATGCATTGTAAGTATTTCAGCTTTTTTGTTTTTTTGAGACAGGGTCTCACTCTATCACCCAGGCTGGAGTGCAGTGGAATCATCATGGCTTACAGCAACCTCAAACTTTTGGGCTCAAGCCATACCCCTGCCTCAGCCTCCCATAGCTGGGACTATTGGTGCCTGCATGACCCACAGCTAATCTTTCTATTTTTTTTTATTTTATCTTTTTTTTTTATTGAATCATAGCTGTGTAAAATAATTCAATCATGGGGTACAGTGTACGGGCTTCAGATACAATCAGAGATATTTTCATCAACCTGATTGTGATAACATTCAAGAGACTTTCTCATTACTTTGTGAGAACAATTTTGATCCACATTTAGAAGTTTATTTTGCCATAATATTTTTCTACACAAAATAAAAATCATATACAGAAAAAAAAATGTAAACAATTTAACCCAAGTGTATAAAACCTCCCCTCCAAAAGAAATTCATGCCTAAAAATACAACTATTTATTGTATAGTTTTATTTTTTGCAGTCTGATAATATAGATGTGGTTAATTTTTATATATTGGATAAGTAGGGGCTAACTACAATTTTTTTAGTTTTCCTTATCACTTTGTGAAATAGAAACTATTATTTCATAATTGATTTCTTATCAATGTCTTGTATAATTATCAATTGCTAATAGATATATGAATATAAGTTTATATTAGATTTTAAATTCTATTTCATAAGTCTATGTATCAATTTTATGTTAATACTACATTGTTTTATATACTGTGTATTTGAAATAGATTTTGAAACTGGAAAATCTGAGACTTTCAAATTAGTTTTTATCCCCCCTTCCAATTCTGTAGTTATTTAATTTATTGAAATTTCAGGTCAAATTTACAATTATTGCCAAAAATAAACCTCTGGAATTTTTATGGATACTGCATTAAGTTTGTATATTACTGTGATCCTATTAAATCTTGATAATATGGAGTCTCAATCTGTGAATATGGGAAATTTTTCTATTTGGGCTTACTTTTATATGTTATAAAATCTTCCTTAAATACTTACACGAGCAATATCTTATCTTATTATTTATTCATTGCATGCATTTATTTTTTGTTATTTTGTTATCTGGGATGTAACTGTAAATTGAAGAGCTTTATTAATTCTCCTTTTCAATATTCTATTGCTAATGTGTGAAATTATGTGTTCATGTATGCATGTACACACACACACGTGTATGTGTCTGTGTGTGTGTGTTTGTATACAGGGTGGCCAAAAAGTTTGTGTCCAATGTAAAGTAATGTGCAATTTTAAATTGCCACACACACACACACACATACACAACTTAAACTTGTATGTTAATTACATCATACATTTTTTTATTATAACTTAGCTTTAATAGTTTTTAATATCTTTGCAAGTGCAAGTAGGACTGCTATAAACATTCCAGTGGATATGCATAGAATACTATCCAGCAAAAACCTGGGTGGATTTGGAGAATATTCTGAGTATTTTAAGAATGAAAACTCAAGGATCACATATACACACTACTAATTTAAAATTTGTATATTAACAACATACTCACATGAAAGAAAAAATCATGTTTAGGAAGTGGAAGGGAGAAAGAGGAGTCAAGGAGTTTACTGCAGAAATCTAGGCTTGGCAGAGAATAGTCACCTGAACAACAATGATAGAAGAGGAATGAGATTTTATTTCAGCCAGCGGAACTATGGTATACTAGAATACAAAATGGCTAAACTCCCTGATCATCTCTATCCCTGTTCTTTCATTGGACTAACAAGAATACAGAGAAAGGAATTATCATATTACCTCTCATTGGAGGTGTCAAATCATGTGCAGGATTTACAGAAGTGGAAGCATGCTACAAGCATTAGTTACAAGGACCCAGGAATATAAGTTTTACAAATTCTTAAGGGCTGGATTACCATGGGCAGGATTTTGGAGGAGTGTCCTTGGGCTTCTCTGACAAGGCTTTGGGGGTTTTTTTTAGACTTTACTTTTTCTGGGTATCCAACCTTACTCACCCCTTTGAGAATGTACAAATGTTTACACCCTGAGTTCTCACTATTGACATACTGTTTCAGGCACTGGTAATGATTCACATTTGTAGAAGTTGTAAAAGAACAATGCAGTTCTCACCTCTTATTTTACCTTAGTAACATAAGCATACAAATTACATCTTCTTTTTTCTTTTTCCAAGAGCCAAAGTTCAATCAGGGTAAGTTCTATGATGGATGTCCTCAGGTTTCAGCCATTCATTGGCAAGCCAGCTCCCTCATTGTGGCTAAAGAACAGTAGGCTAATCACCAGTGTTATCTTGCAGAGGTAGATGGTTTTGTTTTTGCATCCTCCAGTAACGATGAAGCTATCATTAGCCTACTCTAATGAATTTAGGCAGGTATTTCTTTGAAGTTGGCTGAGGTAGGTGTGGTCAGGATGACAGTGTAGGGACCCTTTTACTTTGGCTTAAGTGAGGGGAAAGTTTAAGCCCTTGACCCATACTTGGTCTTCTTGAAGAAAAGATGGACAGGAATAAAAAGATGAATCAGAGCACTTTCAATTACTGAAGTGGAAATCCCATATGTTATTTTTCCTAGAGCTTCTAACTCCTTGCGAAACTTGGTTTCCCTAGTTCTTTAAGGGTCTCTGGTAGATTAAAGAGGATTGGTGGAGGCCTGTCATACATTACTTTATAAAGAGAATATCTTGATCTCTTATCTAATTTTGAACAAAACTAATGGTAAATTCTGTATCCACTTAAGCTTTGCATCTTGCCAGAGCTTACTAATTCTTATTTTAAGAGTAAGTAAGAAAGAGTAAGTAAGAATAGTTTAGAATTAGTAAGCTCTGGCAAGATGCAAAGCTTAAGTGGATACAGAATTTACCATTAGTTTCTTAACTCCTTTAAGTTCTAGGAGAACTCAAAGTTCTGGTTTTATTTATATGTTGTACCCTACCTGAGCTTAGAGGCGATTATGCCACATGTAATATTCAGATGATATTTGACAGCTTTTGCTGTCATCTGCCTGACAGAAAGGCCTCTCTGTTGTCAGGTCCAATTCAGAGTGGCAACCGAAACCATGGGGCAATTTCTCTGAGTAACGTTCTCATTACCTCACAAGCTCTCTCTGTTGGGTGGAGAAGGCTTGACTCATCCAGAGTAAATACATTCCAGAACCAGTAAATATCAGCTCCTTCCACATTTGGGCAACTCTGGATAGTCTACTTGCACATTCTCAGAAAGGGCTATCCCATAGGACTGAATACCGGGTGGCAGGGATGGACCTTGTTTAACATTGTGTTGGCTGCATGTCACACTTTAAAAGGTGAATTGCTTGTATGAGAAGATCAAGTAGAAAGTAATTTGATTCTCTTATGCTCTATTATTTTTATTTTTCTTCTGGACTCACTTTTCTAAGATCTGATTATTACTAAAACTTGCATAGGTGACTTAAATCATCTAAAAATACATAGATCTATTGTGTTCTATCTCAGACTAATCTCCAGATTAATATATACGTGTACATACTTTTAAATGTGTTTTGTTTTATTTTAGCTTATTTCTGACTGGCTTAAGTTATGTCAGTGTTGTTGTATCTGATGGGCCCAAATCATTTAAGACATATTTTTCAATGTATAGACTGTACTGTAATTTGATAAAGCTTCTTTTAATACTTTGTTTTAATCTATGAAGTACAACTGCTTCAAAGTTACAGACAGACATACCAGTTGGTCTATATCTGAGTTCTGTCTTCTTGCTCAGGAAGGTATCTGGTGGCATACACTAGATTATTAGCAAACAGTATCTTGGGGCCTCCATCTGATCCTAGCACTGGCATTGAAATTTCTTGGGCGCTTGGTAACAAAGAAGAGAGATTTCTTAAGCCAGTTGCATAATAACCATGTTGCAAAGGCCAGTGTCTCATGATCTCAGTTGTGTCCTCTCAACTCCTCTAATAATATGCAGAATAGCAGAGAATTGGACTGCATCACTTACAATATAGACTATGATGCATCTGGCCATGCCAGGCCCCAATATACCTCTCCTACAGGTTGGAAGGATTCTTGAGGAGAGGATGATCATTTTGCTAGCTCCTAAGTCAAATTTCTTGTTGTGCTATTTATGGTCCTTACCCTTGAGGAACAAAATCAGTTGCATTATCCACCTTTCAAGTGCCCACATCACATCAACACTACTCATATAGAAATAAAACTAATTTCTATAGTGCCTTAGCTAAACTTTCTCAATCTAGATTTTCACCTGAGGCCAAAAAGGAATATAATTATTGTTAAATTCCTGTGTATCAAAATAGCAAATTTTCTGGGATTTAAAAAAAATCAAAATTATATAAAACAAAGATCAAGAAGTACCCACAAAACCTTTATGAATTTTCACAAAAATAAGTGAGACTGCTTTGCTTTATGATCATAGAAACTTGTCTTTTGTATAATGGAAATGTCTTAATTTTTAAACTTAACATATAATATGATAATTTTAATATTTAACCCTTGGTAAACTTGTGCTCTTTTTGAATGTGAAATCCAATTCAGGCAGTAGTATGTTGTAGTAATGATCTGGAACTATGCTGTCAATATCACCACTTGTGGTTATTTAAATTAAATAAATAAAAAATGTATTTCTTCAGTTGCATTATCATTTCAAGTGCCCAATATGCACATGTGGTTATTGCCTATTGTTAGACAGGGAAGGTATAGAGATTTCCATCATCAATCACAGAAACTTCTCTTGGACAGTGCCAGTCTAGAAGATAACTACGGTTCTTGGTAAAAATTTTGACAGCGTAATTAGGAAAAATTTCTAACCATAAACTCTTCATGCTCCCAAACAAGAAAGTATTATTTTACTTTCTTGTAAAGTAAAAACATATAGATAGTTAGATATAGATATGTAGTAAAGCTGTATTCAGCACATTCTGAAATGCTAGTTTTCTTAGTGAAAAATCCTTTTTTTATAGATGTAGTAGATGTTTTCAGAAGAGCTGGTTTAAAATTATTCCTTTTTTCATGTTTAATTCCTTACAAAACCATATCTGTGTACTCATAATCACACTTAGGAGTAAAAAATATTTTAAAACAATACTAATTTGAAGAAATTAGTTTTATTTCTTTATGAGTAGTGTTGATGTGATGTGGGCACTTGAAAGGTGGATAATGCAACTGAAGACACATTTAATTTTAATTTAAATGACCTCACATGGCTATTGGCTATATTGACAGCATACTTCCAGATCATTACTACAAGACAAAAATCTTAATAAAAAAATTGTAAGAAAAATCTTAATCATTACAGAGAGAAAAATCTTCTCAGGGTAAGTTATTTAGTTGGCCAGGCATGCCAGGCATGTGTATTTTTCTAGCACTCTGGGAGACCTAGACAGGTGGATTGCCTTAGCTCAGGAGTTTGAGACCAGCCTAACCAAGAGCCAGATCATATATGTATTTAACAAAACACTCTGCTGTTCTGGCAGGCACATGTCATTTCAGCTACTCAAGAAACTGAGACAAGAGGATCTTCTTGGACCAAGACTTTGAGTTTTCTGTGAGATATGATACCATGGTACTCTACTAAGGATTATAGAGTAAAATTTTATATTAAAAAGAAAAAGTTATTTAGTTCAAGGTCAACTTTGGTCTTATTATTCTCATAGACATTAGCAATAATATTTAAGTATCACACTAATGTTACCATGTTGTGGGAGTAAGCTTTGCAAAAATTAGGCAGGCAACAAAGAAAATCTTAATGGTAATAATGGTAAATAATAAATAGGAACAGTATGACAAATGCAGTCTGATAATATTTATTTTGAATTAATATGACAGTATATGATTAGGGTACATTGTTTTTGTTTGTAATGTAAAGTCTGACTTGTAACTTTGATTTTAACCTGAGTATACTACATACCCTTATACTGTACTCATTCTTGAATATAATTGACTATACCCCCAGTCTTCAATATAATTAAGCTTTTCATCTACTATGTGCAGGTTGTTGTCAATCTGCAATTTCTGCTAGCTAGGATATGGGATGCTTGATGTTCCATTCTCATGCTACTTTACATATAAGAGTATTCTCCAAATTCATCCAAATTATAACAAAAAGTTCTAAATATTCCTCTTTTCAGTGCTGGATGTGCTAGCCATTTTAATCAGTCAGAGAAAGAGATCAAGGGTATTCCCCAAGACGAGGTCAAACTCTTGCCATATGTATATACCTTATAGCTGAAAATTCTGGGCAATAAATTGCTATAGAAAGCAACATCATTTGGGAATTCAAAACCTATTTCTTCAAATTTGTAGCATTCTTATGTGCCAATAAATCAAGGCAAGAATAAAATCAAAGACTTTATGGATTTATAATAGATCCGAAGAAGATTAAATGCCTGGGTATTTATCAAACAAAGATGTGAAAGTGGAATATCTCTACAAAGACAACTGTGAAATCCTGAAAAAAGAAACAGCAAAACATGTTAGCAAATACAAAAAACCTGTTGCTTATGGCTGAGTAGAATCAATATAGTTAAAATGTCCACACTATACAAAGCAATCTACAGATTTAATGCAATCCCGTCAAAGTATCAACATCATACTTTGAAAAACTTTAAAGACTAGTACTACACATCATGTGGGACCAGAAGAAAACCTAAATAGCAAATACAATTCTTAGAAATACAGACAAATCTGGAGATATCATGTTACCAGACCTCAGTATACATTGCAAGTGTATAGTGATCAAAACAGCATGATAGTAACATAAAAATAGACATATAGATCTATGAAACAGCACAGATAATGTAGAGATTAACCCAGGCATATATCACTATTTGATTTTTTATAAACCAAATAAAAGTGTGCACAGGGGAAAAGAATCCCTGTTTAATAAATGGTGCTGAGAAAACTTGTAGCCCTGTCTAGAAGACTGAAACTGTAGCCCTGTCTAGAAGACTGAAACTCTTACCCCTGACAAAAATTGATTCTGACTGGGTAAAATAATTAAATTTCAGACATAAAAAAATAAAAGCCCTAGAAATATGGGGGAAACACTTCAATATATTAGCCTCAGGAAAGATTTTATAAGGAAGACACCCTGCTCCAGAAATTTTAGCAACACCAAAAATACAGAGGTGGGATTTGATCAAGCTAAAATGTTTTTGCACAGATAAGAGCATGACCACTAAAGCAAACAGAAAGCCTTTGGAATGGGAGAAGATTTTTATATGTTACTAATCTGACAATGGCCTGATAACTGGAATCTACAGAGAACTCAAAATTTTCAACAAGAAAAGAGCTAACAATCACATTTATAAGTGGGCAAGAGACTTAAACAGAACTCTGAAGATGACATAAAAATTATCAAAAACATGAAAAAAAATGCTCATTGTCCTTAATCATTAGAGAATTGCAATTCAAAACCACTCTGAGTTATCATCTAATGCAAGAAAGATTAAACCACACCACAAATTCCAAAGCTTCAGGTGCTGGCACAGATGTGGAGAGAAGGGAACACTCTTGAACTACTGGTAGATTGCAAACTAATACAATCTTTTTTGGAAAGAAGTATGAAGAGTTCTTAAAGATTGAAAAGTTGACCTTCTATTTGATCCTGCAAATCCATTACTAGGTATCTAACCTAAAGAACAAAAATCATTTTACCATAAAAACATTTGCACCAGAATGTTTATGCAGCACAGTTCATAATTGCCAAGTTGTGGAACCATCCCAAATGCCCATCATTCCTTAAATGGATCAGCCAACTGTGGCATATTACAGTATGGAGTACTACACAGCCAAACACATTCTTCTTAAAAAGGTATCTCAAGAATGAAAAAAATATATATACATATATCCAATGTACTCAATACTAATATGAAACGATATATAAAAATTTGCAGATCCACATCAATGAAAAATGATAAATATACTCTAACAAGGGAGAGGGAAGGAGAGAGAGAGAATGGTGTGGGAGGGGAAGGGCACTTGGAGAAAGGAAGGAGGGCAAGTGGTGGGATCTCACGTAATATGCACAATGTGAGGGTGTTCACCAAGCCCCTGGGTAAAAAGCTTAACTACACCATGAACTTTTACCTTCCAAGTGAGAATAATATCACCTAAAAATTTGAATTCTCATAAAAATAAAAACAAAAAATGAAATAAATAAAATTAAAATTATGTCATATAAATATCACCCATGGAGAAACTATTAAAATTATAGTACAGAATTAAGAATATAGATAGCAAAGAAGATGAGTGGAATTGAGGATAAGATAGAAAAATACATCCAAAAAGAATTATGAAAATGGTTTTATTAACCAGTGAAATTAAAGGCAAAGTCACCAAGGATCTGGACATTTTAAAAAAGATATAGAAGAGAATAAGGAATTGAAAGTAACATTAAAAGCAAGGTTCAAAACACAACAGATAGTCTTAGCAATAAAAAATTAAGAAGAAAGAATCTCGTAAGTCAAAGTCAAGACTTCTGAACTAACCCAATTATCTACAGGGGCAGGGAAAAAAAAAAAGACAATAAAAACAGAGCTCTGTCAGAACCTTATAGCACTACAACAAAAAACGCAAATGTTCAATTCATATGATCACTGGAAGAAAAGAGAATCCTAAGAATGTGGAAGTTCTACTTCAAAAATATCACAGTAAGGAATTTTCCAAAAATTTATAAGACATTCAGAAATCCAAATAGTTTCAAAACTCCAGCATGACTGGCTGAAAACAAGGCATCTCCTAGACACATTGTAATTAACTTGTACAAAGTTAAAATGAAATATAAAATTCTGCAAACAAACATCCAGGAGCAAGCAATTTTTGCTTACAGTGAGAAAAGTACCAGGGTGAAGGTAGACTTTTCATCTTAAACTTTTCAAATCAAAACAGGGTGGCCATCTACCTTTAACTTTACTAAACAGTTTTGTGCCCAATATTCTGTGCCCTGCTACAATAAGTTTCATATTTCATGGAGAAATCAAGGATATTTATGACATGAAAACATCAAGGAAATTTACCACTACAAGGCCAGCTCTTCAGAGAGTACACTCACCTCCACAAAAGACCACCAGCAAAATAGAACTCAGAAATTAAAGGACAAAGCCTAGCTTCTACAATGGCCGGAGAGATAAATCTAAGTAACGGTCAAATACTGTAAGAGGAACAGAATTTATCCATGTTTATTAACCCTCTTAATGAAAGTGAATGGCTTGTACTTTCATTAGAAAGGCACAGGTTGGCAGACGGGGTTAAAAATACACAAGCAACTTGAGCAGCTAGACAGTGGCCAGGCACATGCTGCTCCAGGTGGCTGGGCTGGTGGCCCTGCAGGCATTGAGCTTAGAGGCCCAGAGCGTCGCCACCTTCACCTGGGGCCCCAGAGTTGGTATCAGTCGCAGCCTGAGTAGTAGAGTACCCGAACATGTTCCTAGTACTGCAGGAAGTCCCAACTGATGAAGGCATTATTTTAAGACAGCCTGGAAAACATGAATTTCCATTTCATTTTTAACATCCATTTGAACCTTTGATCTCCTCTTTTAGCATTAAACATAGAAGTATCCAGTGTTGTGTCAGGGCAGTTCTGGAATGGCCCACAGTCCCTGAGCAAAGAGTAAACCAGCAACTCCATGCTATTAGTCACATTGATGTCAATACACCCACAACATTAAACCCTGTATTGGAAACTCAACAGACAATGGTTGGCCATTGGTTTTTCAGTTGTGGTCCAGTCTCACTCAGGAACATAACTGAAAGAAAGGGACACTGTAATGGAGAAGCTATTCCAATCTATACAGAACTAGAGAATTGTTGACTCATGTGGTTGTTCCCAAAGCTGCTATTTTACAAAATCGGATGTATTTAAAAGCCAAGACTGTTCATCACATGGTTGCCAATGTGTGAAGAAACTTCATTGCTTCTGGGAGCTCTGAAACATGGAATGGGAGAACTCTAAAAATTCCCCCTGATTCTTCATCTTTCCTGGATTACTGCATTATCAGAATGGACTCAGTAATCCTTATCTGTATACGTTCTCATTCCTGGTACTGAAAAATTGATTGAACTGCCATTGGTGATTGGTACAATATCATATAAAGTTTTTTGGCAGCAGAAACTGCAGTGATGCCAGCCACTGAATGGATATGAGCTGGGTGACACCTTGCCACGATAGCCTGATGCAGCACCAAATTATTCAGCCGTGGTAACAGAGGAAGAATGCTGTAAACATATTCCTCCTTATCCTCAGTGCCCAATTGGTGAGGAATAAACATGCTGCCCTATGTTTGCCTGTATACAAGAATTCTAATTCCTAGCTGGGTGTTGTGGTGGGAGCCTATAGTCCCAGCTACTTGTGAGGCTGAGGCAAGAGAATCACATAAACCCAAGAGTTGAAGGTTGTTGTGAGTTGTGACACCATGACACTCTTCCTAGGGTGACATAGGGAGACTCTGTTTCAGAAAGAACAAAACAAACAAACAAAAAGAATTCTGGTTCCAACCTCCTCTTTATTCAAAAGTTGAGCCTTATCCTAGAGATATAGAAGAGGCCCAGCCTGTTTCTTTCATTCTATGAACATATTTCAGAAATCAATGTGTTCATCATCAAGTTAGAATGTTTTCTTTTGACTTTTTGGGAATGAGGGATGGAAAATTTTACTCAAGAACATTAATGAACATCAAGACTGAAGGCAATAGAAATTAAAGCATACATGAACTTTCTAGAGGGCCAACCAAATCTTTGAACAAGTTTAGGTGATATTCTTATATCCCTTTTTTAAAAAATGAGATGAAGAGTAAAAAGTCCCAGAATGTCATGGAAGTCCTGATAATGACAGAATAAGTGAAAGTGTGCCTGGGCTGCCCTGAGAGAAAGGAAGCTGTAAATGGAATCACTGGGAGCTTTCCAGAGTGTTTTTAAAGGTAACCTAAACTTAAGGCAATATGGACTCAGGGGGTGGAAAACTTGGTTTTGGAGAGTATAGCAGCACAAAAGTATGCATAAGTAGGAAAGTAACCTACTCTGAACACAAAGTAAGACCCACAGGTTTAAGGGGATTCATGACTTTGTTCCATATTCAGACATGAAATCTTTGAAAGATCTTTTCTTGAAATCAGAGTCATATAAGATCCTAATGAAGTCATATAGTTTTCACTCCTTCACTGATAGGTTAAAATGTAGTTTATAAATTGCCTATATAATTTTATGAAACTAAGGAATGACTTCTTGAACAACTTGTCATTCTAAAGAGGAAAGATGAATTTTAGTACAAAAACACATTTTGTTGAAAGCTGTACTTATTACCCCTTTTAAGTACTTTAATGGATATATGTTTTCTGTTTCTCATGTTTTACTTACCCCAACACACATTTGAGAAAAAGGAGGGATAAAAATGGTACATCTTCAGGATGCCTTGATAACTACACAGTCCCCCTCTAAAGCCCATCCTTAAATCTACCTCTACTGGGGTTAACAGACATATTTTCAATACTATTGGTCTTCAGACCTTCTGCTATTTATAGTAGCAGTCTAATCTCACCTGCCACTAACCCTGAATCTAGGCCAAGGAAAACATACACAAGGTTGGCACAGAGTGGAAGTAAATTCATGAATAACAAGGGAAGTTGAAAATAAATGCAAAATCAGAGAGGTTAGGAACAATGCCATTTTCTAAAAAGATACAAATTTAATTCCTGTCAAGAGACTTAAGTCACTGATGGCATTCATTACAATCTACATTGTTGTTCCAATTCTTTAATAATTCTCCTTAAACTGTAACTTTTTTATTGTTTTTGTGCAATATTTTATTATATTTAAGCTCAGGATATTCAGACCAACTGAAATGTGTTGTTGCTAAAAGTCTGAGCAGAGTTTTTCCCAGTCATGCCTCCTATTCAAGGTCACATTTTCACCTCCTTTCCCTTCCATCTTGGTTTGTGAGCTGAGAACATTTCTAGACAGTAAGCAGAAAGAGATCAGTGAGTCCCATGATTGTGATTTTTACACCAGCCAAGTAAATAGGTTTTCTTCATGTTCTAAAGGAACATGGTACTTCCCCTACAGAATACTGTACTTCATTAAACAGATGAATAATTTAACTTTAAATCAATGAGTATTTTCACTTAGAATAGTTCCTCTAAGGCAGTGGTTCTCAGCCTTCCTAAATTTGCTGCCCTTTAATGCAGTTCCTGTGAGTCGCAACCCACAGGTTGAGAACCACTGTTCTAAGGTTAAATTTTGTTTTTAAAACTTAGTTGGTAATTTTATCAGTGATTTTTCTATAAACATTAGGTAAACATATGCTTTTCACCCTCCTGGAGATGCCGGAGTTCCCTGCAACCATGGAAGCATAATGTATGCTCTTTCTTCATCTTAAGTTATTGTTAAAATCACAATGCAAGGTGGAGGGGAAAGATGGCCAACTAGAAGCAGTTTCCCACAGAGGCTCCTATCCAAAAAGGAAGATAACCTCTAACCTCCAGAAACTGCCCAATTAAGCTAAAGGCTGGTAGCCAGACAAATAGAGAAGTAATAACCGCAGGTCAACCCCTGAGGCAAGCTGTGGCTTCCAGAAACCAAGCTTCAGGCAGAAAATCTGAATTTAAATTTTCTGCCATTCTGAACTTCCAGGACTCCCTTCCCGCCTTACCTGTCGCACCAGAAGACTGACCTCTGCTGAAACTGAGGGAGGAGGACTTGAGCAGTGCCCACCTTCCATATCTACTGGACCAGGCGACCTGCCAGGTAAGAGACTCTGGGGGTCTACTGAGCCCCTACCAGCCCCGAGGCCAGGAAGCCACCAGGACCCTTGCACAGCTTTGATCCATGCCACGTCAGCACTCGGACCACCGCCCGCAGAGGCCAAGAATTCCGCTGGAACCCCCACAGGGCCTTGCCCACACCAGCAGCAGCCAGGAACTCCACCAGGACTCCTGCATGCCCAGATTTGCACTCCGCCAGGACTTAGCCAGCCGCCAGCAGTGGCCAGAAAGTCTGCCGGGACTCTGCGTGGTGCCAATCTGTTCCCTGCCCCGCCTTGGCCAGCCTCCCGGCGGAAACCCCTGCCTGGCTCTGATCGGTGCCCCAGACCCGCCACTCACAACAGCCAGGAACTGCATTCTGCCGACACCTCTGCGTAGTCCCAATTGGCACCCTGCTGGGCCTTGACCCACCGCCAGCAGCAGCCAGGTAGTCAGCTGAGACTCCCTCCCAGCGCAGATCTGTGCCCCGCTGAGATTTCCCTGCCATGGGGACTCACGCCTTGCTCCAATCCTGCCCCAGGCCGCCGCCCACAGCCGCCAGGAACTCTACTCCACCGGGGCCCCTGTACGGCCCCTATTGGCACCCCGCTGGACCTTGGCCCTCCACCAGCAGTGGCCAGGAACTCAACCCGGAATCCCACTTGGCCCTGCTTGGCACCCCGCCAGTCCTAGGCCCGCAGTGAGCAGCAGGCAGGAATTCCACCAGGACTCCCACAGGGCCTAGGCCTGCCTCCCACTGGGACCCCCGCCCAACTCCAATCAATGCCCTAGGCCCACTGCCCACAGCAACCAGGAACTTCACTCTGCCAGGACCCCAGTGCAGCCCTGATTGGCACCCCACTGGGGGTCAGCTTGTCCTGCCAATAGCAGTGGCCAGGAACTCCACTGGGACTCCCAGAAGGCCCCATTGGCTCTCTGCCAGGCCTTGGTCTGCCTCCAGCAGCAGCCTGGAAGTCTGCTAAGACTCCTGCATGGTGCCTTCTGTGCTCCACCATGGGTTGGCCTGCCGCCTGCTGGGAACCCGCCCAGCTAGATCCATGCCCCAGGCCCACCGCCCTCCCTCTGGAGCCCTCTTCCCAGCCAGAGACTGCTGGAGGCATGGGATCCCTTTGAAAAGGCCACCCCAGGCCCCATCCCACGCCCTGCTGCTTGATCTGGGCATGCCACACTCCGGAGCTGCTCCCATAGCTAGAACTCCCTGGCTTGGGCATTCCCAGAGGAGCTACACAGGGTCACTCCCTACAAAGATCCAACAACAGAGTGATCCTGCTGGGGT
>CAUYRH010011057.1:0-20431 GCA_963574655.1 Perodicticus potto | reverse complement strand
TTCTACTCGGAGAGGGAGAATTGATGCAGGACATCTGGCACCCTAGCCAGCTCAGCGGAGCTGGCGGACCTGCCACCTCCTCCGTGGTGGTGTTGGTGCTGCGGCAACCAGCTGAAGAGCCAGTGGGCTGGATGACAGGCAAGGAGGGGGACCTACAACACCCACCAGAGGCACCAATAGCCAAAAAGGCTGGACAACTGCTGAGGAGACACTTGTGCCTTGGTGTCTCTTTTTTTTTTTTTTTTTTTTTTTTTGTAGAGACAGACTCTCACTTAATCGCCCTTGGTAGAGTCACACAGCTCACAGCAACGTCCAACTCCTGGGCTCAGGCGATTCTCCTGCCTCAGCCTCCCAAGTAGCTGGGACTACAGGCACCCGCCACAATACCCGGCTATTTTTTTGTTGCAGTTTGGCTGGGGCTGGGTTTGAACCTGCCACCCTTGGTATATGGGCCTGGCACCCTGCCCGCTGAGCCACAGGCACTGCCCAATTTATCTTTTTTTCATAGGCACACACCCAAGAGAGGCCATTCCAGCACAAATCAAGAAGACAGCCCTCAGGAAGGCAGCAAGAGGGTCCTCCCAAGATGCCGAATCTGCCACCAGATTCATCTTGATCTTGTACTTCCCAGTCTCTAGGACTGTGAGAAATAAATACCTATTGTTCAAGCCACCCAGTCATTGGCATTTTGACAGAGAGCCCTAAGATAAGACACTGGCTTTTCTAAATTAATCATTCAGATAACCAGACACTGTTCTAGACTCAGCACCTTTACCTTGAGGTAAGATAAAATCTCAGGTAAAATACATCATAGAGAGTTTTTTGGGAGATAATTCAGTGCCTGGGATTTCTGAAATTATTTGGTGCCTTTTTCTCCTTCCTTCCCCTGCTTCCTCCACACCCTACTGTTTTCTCCAGGCAGCTGTACCCTAAATAAATCATTTGCACCTCAAGCACTGCCTCTAGATGTGCTTCTAGAAGAACTTAACCCAAGACACCTCTTGATTACTTAACATGCTGTTTATTCACTGCACCTACATGTGAAATGTTCCTACTCAGCCCTGTGAAAAATGTTAAATGTATGCAAAAAGAAATGTCAGTTATGTATTGGGGATAATTTTTAGTTTTATGAATGCATTTTAACTGATCAAATTTGAGCCATTTTATCCATTTCAGTAGGCTTATATCTACAACTTGAATTCCTGTATCTCAACAAAAGTTGAAGACATTTCCTACATCAGGAGCATTCTCTGTCTTCTCACCTAAGGGGACGGAGAGGGATAATCTGCCTTGAAGGACTCCGCTTACCTTCTTAATCAAGGGATTCCAACTTCCATCTCATTCACATGCTTTCAAGATTTCCGTGATTAGGGTTAGTTAGAAAGAAAAGATACATACATTGCCTAACAAACATTACACATAAAAAGAGCACATTGTCATAGAATTTAGAGATCCTCAAATCCAACCCCATGCATTTATAGGAAAGAAACGAAAAAGAAAAGTAATGACAGTCCCCCAAGCCCACTCATAATTAAGTATTATAATCTAGTTTTCCTGATTTCTAAACCAGCAATTTTTAACAGTATACATTGTTTAGGATTGGCTACTTGGTACACTCACAGGGAATAACATTATCAGAATTATTCGAAGCTGAAGAGTGTGTGCCATCGGGCAGTCAAGGGGAGCACCAAGTCCTTGGCAAGAAATCAGATGAGGGTGTAGCTCATCCCTAAGGAAGGGACCAAGGAGGAAAAACAACATCTAAAGTCAAAAGGGAAGCACGAGTCAGGTGGGCAGTCAGCCCCGGCGCTAAATCAAATGTGTCACTACCAGAACTGCAGGATTCTGTGTTAAACTCAGAAGTGTAGCAAACTCTCCCAACTTTAATGAGCAGAAGATGATAAGCATATTGAGAAATAAAAATTATAAATCTTCACTCATTGCTATTTTACCTTCTCAAGGCCAGTAGACAAAACATAACCTATTAGCACAAGTGACACACCACTGATCACAAAGTGGGTCTGGAAATTCATTTTCCAAACCTGAATCAAAATGTTAATCTCTTAGTAAGGTTTTTAAATTAATTTCATAAATCAACTTCCAGTTGCTAAAACAAAATAAGAAAAAGTAAAATATTTGAAATAAAAGCATCATATCACTCTAGTTCACAAACTTCAACTAAAACATATGAGAATGTTCTATCTTTACTTCTATCTAATAATAACTATAAACCTTTGACTTTATTTTGCTTTCTAATTAATCAGGAATAAAATGACTCTTCCAGGCATAGTTAACTATATTTTGCTGTGGATAGTGTGCAGACACATTTTTAGCCCAAACTTACAGAAAATAAACCTTTCATTTTAATTCTTTAATTCAATTTTTCATTTGTTTATATTCAGGTGCTTGTTTTTTGTATTATAAATTAATTTTAACATTTATCTTTCAACATATTTTGGTATAAGAAATTTTGTGTAACAATTAATTACAAAGCAGAACAGATACAAGGCATAAGAAAGTGATGTATCAGCAGCAAATTTATTTATGCATCATAGAAGGGGAAGAGCTCTTCAGCACTTCAGCACTGTCAACATCACAAGTACCGTCTTCTCCAATTTCTAAATTACCGGAATCTTCTGAAGAGTCACTTTCCTCATCTCTGTAAATTTCATCATCCTCAGTTCCATCCATTGCATTGGGGATGCCACAT
This sequence comes from Perodicticus potto, assembly GCA_963574655.1. Taxonomy (NCBI): domain Eukaryota; kingdom Metazoa; phylum Chordata; class Mammalia; order Primates; family Lorisidae; genus Perodicticus; species Perodicticus potto. The sequence goes on along the minus strand of CAUYRH010011057.1, from coordinate 17,721 downwards.
TTTTTAAACAACTGCACAACCACTTCCTTCTTGACAACATTTCATGATCTGAGGACCCAGTCACAAACCTGGGCAATGAATTCTTTTTTGATCCTGCTTGTAGGTGTTAAATTATTATCAGCTGATTACATCCATGACATCCACTCTTTCTTCATTAAAGGGTTTATTTACTGAGACATGGCTGGTTAGTCTATCAGGTATCACAGCAAGTTGGGTTTTCAAGTCTGCTGTGATTGCTTTTGCACATTATATAACATAGACTTTTACTGCAAGGTCATCATAAGTTCAACAGAACCGATTACCATATTCCAGGGTGCTATTTTGCCTACAGATATCATCATTGTTTTCCAGAATTAACACTTTCAGTGCATCAGCACGGATATGGAATTATTACTACTCATGTATACTGCACATCCTTATTTTTCTCTGACAAATTTGGACAAAAAGTATACATTCTACACAGCAAAATACGACCTAAATTCCCTGAGATTTTCTTTGTACATATATTTGGTTCTGCGAGGTCGGCTTCAACAGGGTTAGTTGACAGGACACACTTTGAAACTGGTTAACATTCATGTGGGACTATGTGTTTGTAATTCCTGTGACCACACCATCTGTAATTCATGTAGCCTTTTGGTCATCTTCAGAAGGCCAATACTATCTCACAAGTATCCCTATTCTTCCTTCCTTCTTTAATAGAAAATTAAAGCACAGAGTTTAAATATCTTGTCCATCCTTAAAGGAGAAAGAGGTAGCAATGACTAAAACCCAAGAAGAGCAAATTGATCCCAGACATATCTAACACCTAAAATGTTATGACCCACAGGACAGAGTCCACAAAGACTCAAGCATGAAGCAGAGTGGAGGACCTGAAGTTCAGGTGTGTCCAGGAAGCTCCTGCTCTGTGCGTACAGGGTGACTACTCAGGGTGGAGTCAGCTTTCAGCACTTTCATCTCAATGTTAAGACTGTACATCTTTGGATGGAAGATAGAGTCCAATCCTGGAGCTAAATGAGAGCACGAGACCTCCATCAGCAGGAAGCAGGGGACCCTGGCAACTCAAGCAGCAGGCTCTTCCACAGCACCTCAGTTACCAAGGTGATGGAAAAGCATTTGGCAAAGAAGGAAATAATTTGCTAGCATCTTTTCTTCTCCAACAAACTCCACAGGTTCAGGACATCTGGATGCAGCCATCTCAGTCAGTGAAGCTCATTCACCCCAAGCCGGACCCGGTCACAGCACCTCTCAGGCACATTTCCAAATCCCACCAGCGGTGCCAGTGAGGCTCCCCTTTCCAAAGGCAGGAGATTTTTTAGTCATCTATAAAAGTCATCTCTCCTTCTTATCCTCATACAGAAAGTACTGTTTATTAGATATGTTAGCAATACAATTTTTAAAATATAAGTATTATGAAGTATTTTATATAACATGTCTAGCACCAGGAAGGATCCACCTCAAAAGAAGCACCTGTTACCTGTCTCTGGGGATCTGTCCTCCTACACACTGACACGCAACAGGCAAGCCTTGGAAATGGAGCTTGGGATTTTATTCAGACATAATAGTTGTACGCAAATCAGCACAATAATTTAGGGCAATAAGAACTGTCAAACAATTATGTATAGAATTTTATAACTATTATTTATTTTTTTAGAGACAGGATCTCACTCTCATGCAGGCTGGAGGGGTGCAGTGCATGATCAGAGCTCACTGGAGCCTTGGATTTCTAGGCTCACTTGATCCTCCTCAGTCTCCAGAATAGCTGGGACTATGGGCTCACACCACTATGTCTGGATAAATATTTTTAAATTTTTGTAGCAATATGGTTTTGATGTGTTGCCCAAGCTGGCCTCAGCTATCGTCCCACCTCAGTCTCCCAAAGTGCTGGGATTACAGACATGAGCCACTATGCTCAGCCATAATTATTCTTATTAGAGACGTAATGTCTGTCAATTAACCAAGCAAGCTAATTTCTCTGCAGACAGATGCTTTTAGATTTTAAGAGCAAATTTTGTAGCTATAGAGAAAACACTGCTTAAAAAGCATTTAGAATAGAAGTGTGCAGTTGCAGTTTAGAAAATATAGACAAATATTCCACTTTTTAGCAACAGGAAATATTCTGATCTTCCAGAATACATTGAGAGAAACTCATAGTATTAGCTCTGGAAGCAATACAATCTTCTATATAATTAAATAAATGTGTGTAGACACATTTACACTCACACATAAAGTATTTCATTTTTATTGTGGAGATAATTTTATTTGATGTTGTATGATTTTACTTGTGTACACAAGTATTTTGCTTTGCAACAATCCATTTCCAAGATTTCCCAAGTATGTGAAAATAAAGACTTTCATTTGGATAAAATTAAAACCTCAGGAACAGTTCTACAAGATGACACTTCTTTATATTCTTTCCTAAGAATACATTTAGACTATCAAATGGCACACTAAACCCATTAGAACTGTGCATTAAAAATAGCACATATCAACATATTCTTCACTTTATGTTATCCATTAAAATTCAAACTGTACTCGAACTCCAGCAATAAAAATATTACTTAAAAATGAGAGATATTTGATTCCATCACATTACCAATATTAGCAGCAATTGGGTTTGGTTTGTGTTGTCTAGAATTAAATTTGGATTATACTTCTCTGAGCCATGAAATCTTTCAGGTTCAAACTGATATGGATCTTCACAGCGCAAAGGTAGTATATAATTTGTTCTTGAAAATGATTTAAACAGTCCTCTGGTGTATCATTTAATTAAAAAGAAGTCATTTACCCAATGGAACTTATTTTAATTTCCTAGGGCCACCATAAAAAGTATCACAAACTGGGCAACTTAAAAGAAGAGTGATTAATTCTCTCATTCTGGCTAGATGTGAGGCTGGGAGGTATTGAAAGGCCCTCTGAGGGCTTTAGAGGAGAATCCTCTGCACCCTCGTACCCACTTCTGGTCCTTGACATTTCTTGGTCTGCAGCTGCAACACTCCAGTTTCTGCTTCCGTCTTCACGTGGTCTTCTCTCTGTATCCTCCGTGTGCCTGGGTATCCCCAAATCTTACTTGCCTTGTAAGGACTTCAGGCAGTGGATATAGGGCCCACCCTAATCTAATATAACTCAACTGGATGACATCTAACAAGATCCTGTGTTTAAGTAAGGTCCTATTCACAGGTATCTGGGTTAGGACACAATTCAACCCACAACAGCACTCGTGTAGCAGAATTAAGTTAGTATACCTCAAAACAAGTGACTTTTCTCTTCCTCCCTACTGGTATAAACAGAATCACTATTTAACAGTAACGTTTTCCTGATTCTCTTCCCTTACTTCTGGGCCCCGAGTCATTTTCATGGTCTTGCCCACAGCACTTACAGCCTGTGGATGGAAAACGAGTGGGTAGTTCCCTCATTTTCTTTCCTCCATTCTTTGACTTCACATGAAGAAGTCACCGCATCTGGACTGGGATTCTAGAATATTTATTTGCTGGTGTAGTTTCTTTACATATGACCTGCTAACTTGGCTCAATGCCATTCCCAAACCTGATCAAAATAGTATAAGGAATATTCCAATACTAGAAACAAACTATAGCCTTTAATAAATCAATTAGAATTGGATGTTCCTTTGTGAAAACTTCATGTAATCAGTAGGGAAAAAAGAAAAACTAAATAAAAAAGAAAAATGTAATCAAGTGAGTTGACAACCAGCAAAAGATAATTAAAATGGTCCTGTTTTGTTTCTCAGGTTCATTAACATGCAAATGAGATTCATGAAGTTTGATAATGTGTTTTACCAAGAGCCATAGAAATGAATTAAGAATGAAAATGAGCCCCAGTGTTGGAGGCTCTTGATGAATATATAAATTAATGAAAAATATGATTTGATCCACTTAATAACATATTTTTTGTGATTTATTGAACCTGAACAAACAAAATAAATAGGTACATTAAATATTGTGTCTATTTCAGTGGACTACATTCTATGAAATCTTCTATTATTAAAATGAAGTGATGTTTACATGTTAGACTCTGCCCTACTTTAAAAAGAAGTATAGGATGGAAACCTGACTCTAAGATCAGGTGTGACAACAGCCTTCCTGCTGGTAGACCACCTGGTACAGGATCTGAAATGGCCCTCAGAGAAGCCAAGAGAGAGCCCACTTGCCTGATCAATAAGAGAATTCAGAGTTATAAATTAGGGAGAGATGGTCTTGTGTGACCAATAGCTTTCACTACAAGGCACTTAAAAGGAATAAACTAGCATTATCTATATGAATATATTCAAGTGCCCCCCATTTCCCATTTGATACAAGAATCTCAGTTCTTACTCTCTATTAATATCTTCATACTTAGATGCACACGTAAGTGGACATTTCAAGTAATATGAGTGGAAGTTTTAAGATAAAATTATGTCAAGGGGTTACACAAACATGTACACTGTAATTAGAACTATCTATGACACGCATGTGTATATACAGACACACAATGTGTGACAGATGACGAGACACACACACACACACACACACACACACACACTACTGGCCATGTCCAACCTTCATTGTGCTCAAACATTAAAAAACAGCACCGAGGATAGCATCAGGGAGTAAAACTGAAAGAAACAGCTCACTGACGTGGTATGAAAGAAGGGGATGATAAATGGGGGAAGCATACATGATCTCAGTATCTATTTTTCATGATTGTTACTATGTTTTCTGTGGTAGCACTGTCAAGCCTGTTTCCCTCAATGCCATGTACAGATAATTCTTGCCTAAGCACAATGTAAAAAGTGACCACAATAATACTCTAAGTACACAGTGTTTTCAAAGTCCTTCTTATTTCCACTGCAAGTTGCTCTCTAATTATCTTCACTTTCCTTTAAACATATTCAAGGGTTCAAACCCAACCTACCTGAGAGGTAGGAAACACTATGAACTGTTTCAACTCTAATGGAGTCTGAAAGCCTCATTACGTTCCTATGCCTCTACAGGAAAGAAAATAATGTCCACCACTTTGGGAATTAAATAAATTGAGGGCTTATTATTTCTGAGTAACTAGCATCTTTTTAAATTACTTCTCACAAACTTCTTTGCTTAATTTGAAATAGAAGGCCAATTAAGTATGCATCACTACTGCATCTATAACGATTACATATTATTGTAGAAAATTTGTTTTTATAAGATATGCAAAAAGCTTACCAGATTGAAGGAACTCAAATCTTTAAACTTTGAAATGATGATATAGGATTTTCAAATAGAATATATCCTTTGACGTTCTAAACATAAACAAGATGTCATATATAGCTCATGAATTTTTAACTATTTGCTTATTTAGAAATGTATTTCCTTTTATGATGTATAATTTACATAATGTTATTAAAGGAGAATGAAAAACCATTGAGATTTGTCAGGAAACATTCAGAGAGAAAAAAAAAAAAACAGACTCACCATCTCTTCGATTTAGCCTCGCAAATCCAGGACCATGACTGCTAGAAAGCTCCGAAGAACTACTGAATGATGCTCGAGGCAAGGCAGACACAAGAGGCTCGTCACAATCGTCTGCCAGGAGGAAAAATGCCACATCGGGGTGAGTACAGTGCTGACAACAATCAACAAATAAATAAAACATCAAAAACTAGGATCTAGGATCTCTGAAAATATGCCCATTACTTATATGTAGTTTTCTATTGCAAGTCTAGTAATATTAATAAGAAGAGACTATAGAAACAAAAGGAAAGTATCACAGAATCTATAAAATAACATAATATCTTAATGTAAAAAAAAGTTTAGTATACCTCATCATTAAAAAAAAGATTTATAAATCTAACTATACTAAAGTTAAGAACTGAGTGTTTCCAAAGACAACATAAAATAAAAAGAGAAACCACAAAATTTAGGAAGTACTTTCAAAATATAGAAACAAGTATACAATTAGCATTCCAAATAAAGGAAAACAGAAACCACCTTTAAATCAGAAAATGCACTAGAAAGAAATGGCACATGGTACAACCAGAGACTCCATAGTACACAGCCTATATAAATTGATGCTCAAACTTATCAGGAGAAAGAAATGTAAGTCAGGACAGCAACAGGTACAATTCATAGGCAGTAGATCAGCAAGACCTACACTCAGTAACATCAGAGATCCAGAGATTGCTGGCAAGAGAGGCTCCAACACACTTTAGTGCATCTATGCTCGGGCAATGTTTCAAAAGGAAAATGTCATCGGTTGTATATTTGAACTTTCACATACCCATGTATCACCAGTTTTTGTGATACACAGGTCCTCCTAGTCAAAGCCTCTCTATGATAAACCACTGGTTCCAAGGAGATCTGTCTTCTCACCCAAGGGTAATATAAAAATACTAGGACGCTTCGTGTCCCATGAAAAGAAAAAAGTACTGAGCTAGAGAAACTCACATTGGTGCACCAGGAGACATGCAGTTTCTAGCAACATTGCTCTTAGTAGCAAAAAATTATTAACAACTCATACATCCAATGACCAAAGAAGACATCAACTTTAGTACTTATCACTATATGATTATTTACAACAGTCCAAATAACCACAGCAACACAAAACAAAATGGATGGCTCCTAACAGCAAAATTTTTGAGAAAAAAAATCAAGTTATAATAGAATATATAGTACACTGATACTTTTGAGAACCTTAAAAAGAAAAGATAAGTAATACTGTATATTATTTTTAGGGAAAAATGTGAATTTTAAAAAAGTGTTTTAAAAAAATGGAAATCATAAAATTCCGTATAATGGTTACCTCTAAAGTAAAGAAGAATCAGGATAACAGAAAAGTAACAGTTTGATGTGATGAAACTGACAGTGCTCTAGTTCTTCGACACGTGGTACATTGAAAGGCTTCCGATTATTATCATTCTTCATAAATATACATACATATATGTATATATCAATATGTATATAAGGATAGAGATTAAAATATATATAAATTTTATCTTCTATCCTTTTATGTGTATCACACCTTTTATGAGCATCCTTTTATGTGTAAGGTATAACAATATATTGTTTTAATATTAAAAAACAAAATACGAGAGAAAGAGTGTAAGAATAGTCTCATGTTTATACATACATGTTTAATTTATGCAGCTAATTCTTCATTCTGTGTAATCTCTAAGGTATTTTTCCTTTATACAATTAAGTTGTTCTCATTTTACTCTAACCAGAAAAATATTTCCCTCATATTTACTATTTAGCATATATTAAATTAAATATTATGCAGGATTATTGTCCCAAATGTTTTAATTAACAGTAAGCAATTAAGTTAAAATAATCCAAGAATTATCTAGATTCACTTGAAATTTTATGAAGCTCATTCTGCCTAAATATAATTTGTTCTTGAATACTTTTTTCAAGCCTTTGCCTAATGTGGCATTTTATTTTTAAGACTGCCTCATTTTTATTTCAAGTCCACTTTTTCTTACGTTGCACCTTAAATTCTTCTGCTAACTCTTAAAACAGACAGTTCCTGCATGTCTATTGACTGGCTTAAATACTCACAACAGCCAATCTATTTGTAATTCAAGAACTAAGGTGTGTGGACATGAAAAGGCCGCCCAGAGTGTTGAAGCAAACTGATTATGCCCAACTGCAAACAACAACCAAAATGCTTTACAGTGCTCTGTAAACCATTGGGGGGTGTGTGTCTGCACACACAAATGAGTGCATGACATATATGGGGGAGGGAATATGGGTGGGTAGGTATCTCCTCAAACTTTAGAGATTTTTAAATCATTATCAGTATGCAGGTGTGTGATGAAAAGGGTGTTTAACTGCAATTCACAATCAATTATGCAGATTCCAATCGATATTTTAGATGTAAAATGCCTCTCTAGTGCAATCGCTCTAGAGAGCATATATTTATTGTTCATTTGTTTTTGCCAAATATAAATTGAGAATCAATATTCTTCACTTTTAGCTTTAAAAGAATGGAATTAAAATAAAAGAAGGAGTACTTTTTTCCATTTGTGGGGAGAGGAATGTGTAACATGGGAAATGACAGGAAGCAGACGGGGGGCTTCTGACATTTCATAAAGTTCTACTAGTTGTTGGCCTTGGGGTTACAAGATAATATTATTTTTATGGTTATTTACTATAAACATATACATTCCCCTACAATTTACCATATGTTTATTTTGCAATAAAATATTTTAGTTATTCTTATATAAAATAAATAACACACATTTAGCAAATACTCCATGCTGAGAACTTATATTATAATTCCACACAGGGTAACTAATCTTTACCCCTACCTTCTTCATGTACTAATATTGTTATCTTATGGATGAGGTCGTTGAAGCACAAACTTTGATTAATTTGCTCATGTCATTGTGGTAAAACCATGATATTCACAAAGCAAGTTGGGTCCAGAGTCCAGAATGTAAGAACACCATGACTATAATTTTTATTTCTGTAGCTTTGGAGTACAGGAATTTTTTTAGACATCATAATGGCATAAATAAGCCATCTCTCAAGGAGTTGTGTATTCCAATTCCAGGTTTGTCTTGCTATTTATTTGACCTTCAATAGCCTTGACACCAGAGGAAAGGGACCTCAAACAGCAATAATGAGTCTGGAGTAAAAGGGATATTGCCCAAGAAAAAGACAGTTTCTTGATTTGCAAAGTTAGGGACCAGATTCCAGCACAAATGTTCTCAGCCAGACATAATTTGTGCACACACACACACACTTATACATGGAAACATTAGCAGTATCTGCAGACATGTCAGTCACTACAACTGGGAAGGAGTTACTTCTGGCATCTAGAGGGTTAAGTCCAAAGATAATATTAAATACTTAATAATGCACAGGTAGCCCTTCATGACAAAAAATTATCTGGTATCAAATTTCAATAGCACCAAGGTTAAGAAACACTATTCTGGCCTCAACCCAGCAAACTAGTCTCCTGGAGTAATCTCTCAGCTAGAACCTTCCAGATTCCTCTTACTTGTCAATGATTATTAGCTCTTATTTATAGTTAATTTTCAGATGCAAATAAAGATTATTTATAACATGTAAGTATGTAGTCATTTAAGGTGCTTTGCAAATCTGAAGTAACATTTCAGCTCAAAACAATTGTATTTTTAAATTAAAGTCTATGTTAAATTGTCATATTTTTCTGGTCTCTTCCCCACTGCACCACAGGTGACATTCTGGTTAAAGGGGCACAGACCAAAGAGCATGAAAACTCTATTCATGAAATTTAATAATATAGTCACCAAACATTTTATAGAAGCTTGGAAAATTAAAGATGATAGGAAGGCATGTTGGGTTAATCATTGTTCACTTTTCTTAGAGAAGAAATGAACATCACTCCCATTACACTCTGCTTATCCAAAATTATATTACATTTTATTTGACTTTTTCAGTCATATTATAATTTAGACATTAATCTTGACAGCAGTTGGAAATAGCAAACTATAGATTATTCTTTTTTTTTTTTTGGTTAAAAATTTCCTGTACACTGATTACTTCTAGAGAGTTTTAATTAATTCTGTTAGAATATCTGTAATTAGAAAATAAAATGGTTGAGTCACTTTCATACACACACACACATACACAAATACACAAATGTATACCTTTTGAATCAATATCTGAGAAAAGTCACCATTTACTCTTCATATGAGAGTAAAATTTACCATTAAGAAGACAATGACAAATTAGTTCTCTGCAAACTGTACACACAAAAAGACTCAATAGCCTCTTACAAATAAAGATGCAAGCTATTTTAATTCAGCTTAATAGAAAGTAATTTAATTTTATTTTTAAAAGGCCTTAATGCATAATTCTCATAAGCAAGTAAAAGCTGCTCAGTTTTTAATAAAAGTAATTCAATTCTCTTAAACTGTGTGCACCACCACCTGTACTAAGATAACAAGTGCACGTTATTAGGTGCTTACGTTCTCAGTGCTTTACAGGTATTAATTCTTTGATCCTGAAAAATACTCTGTACTTTTTTTTCTTTGAAACAGGGTCTCACTCTGTTAATCAGAGCTTGAGTGCAACAATGTGATCATAGTTCAGAGCAACCTCAAACTCCTGGGCTCAAGCGATCCTGCCCCAGCCTCCTGAGTAGCTGGGACTGCAGGCGTGCACCAGCACATTTAGCCAATTTTTCCTTCATTTTTTTAATTTTTTTTTTTTGAGAGATAGGATTTCACTCTTAATCAGGTTAATCTTGAATTCCAGCCTCAAGCAATCCTCCGCTTCAGCCTCTCAAAGTGCTAGGATTTCGGGCATGAGTCATCACTCCCAGTTTCCTATACTATTTGATATATTAAATCCGGGATCAATTGAGGAAAAAGGAGCACAATAGTTAAATAATTTACCCAATGAAACATGGCTAATAAGTGGTAGAAACAGTGTTTCAGCCCAGGCATTATGGTGCCAGATCGTCTATTCCGAGCCAGTACACTGTTGAAACAAGTATTTTTTTTGAAAATATACTTAGAAAAAAATAGGGCTGATTTTCAGCAGCATTCAGTTTAGTTGCCACTGAATAAACATTTTCTCTATCATTTGGAAGACTTGCCAAAAATCATTTGCATGCCTGCTAATAAATCAAATTCTCCAGAAGAATATGCATTGGAGAATGGAATGGAATGGAATGGATGGGATGGGATGGGACAGAATAGAATGCGAGTATGCTTACAATATTCAAAAATTCCCATGCACTGCTAGAGGCAGGACTGGGACCATTTAGAGGAGCTTTTAGAAACATTAGAATCTTATTCCTGTCAGAACAGTTTACTGAGAGACCTAGTCCAAATATTCCACTGACCGACTGAGGATTAAGGAATTGCATTCCTTCAAGAAATCTATTTCATTAAACAAAATGTTTTATTACAATCTATATTATTAAAATTGCCATCCAGTGAAAATTGGAAATCATCAACAAATCTAGATATGGAATTGTGTTAACATACATCAAAAAATCTTGTGTAGAAGGCGAGTTTTCACCCAGAAAGTTCGGGTTGTCTCCTCAGCTGTGCCACAGCTGTACAGTAGAACCACACCTGGGGAGATGCAAAAGGTCCGGGGACCATGCCCCACAGCCAGCACCTGCCCAGTAGGGAAGCCACTATTAAAGAGCTGCAAATTAATTCCTATGCCATGGAGAGTTTTGTCACTTTCATAACGTCTTTATGTTCTTCCTACCGTTTAGTAGGGGCTGTTTACAGACTGAAGAAATGCTGATGGTATCCAATCCTACCCCTCTCTCCCTATGTAGCTGTCTCAACTGACGTGTGAAGGCCACTGTGATACAGTCATATTCCGGTGAGAAAAAAAAAAAGTCAGTAAGTTTTAGAGAATGTGACAATATACCTTGAATAAAATGTAATTTTCATAAGAGCAGCTGACAAAACGTGGGCCTACCCTGGTTTCATCTCATTCTCTCATCATTACTTAAAGTAACATTTCAGCTCAATTAAATACCACTGAGTGTAGACTACTCCTAAACTCTTTGCTTCTTTAAGTATCAATTTGACTTTGACATGAAAATTAACATTTACTTGCAGATACTAGTTTTAGATATATTAAATAAGACAAACGTGAGATCCTAACTCTGTCAATCAGTGACTTCAATCTAAAAAAGAACACTCCGCTGCAATTTAAAACAAGTCAGTATCAGTATGTCTCGCAGAGCTCACCTAAAGGCAGGGATCATTTCTACTTGTCAGGGAATCCATTTAGGCAGCAGCTGGTATGTTTCTATGCATTGCATTTTCTCCTATGTAAGCCATGCGTGAACACATATACATATAAATACAACTGTTAATGTTCTGTGATGTTAATAAGGGAAACTTTCTTTTTTCATTTTTTCTCCTTTTTTTTGAGACAGTCTCACTCTGTTGTTCTGGGTAGAGTGGTGGCATCATCAGAGCTCACGGCAACCTCAAACTCTTGTGCTCAAGTGATCTTCCTGCTTCAGCCTCACAAGTAGCTAGGACTACAGGCATGCACCACCACACCTGGCTAGCTTTTCTATTTTTAGTAGAGATAGAGTCTCACTCTTGCTCAAGCTGGTCTCTGCTGGTCTCAAGCTCACTCCTGAGCTCAAGCAATCCACCACCTTGACCTCCCACAGTGCTAGGATTACAGGCGTGCATCAGGCCTACAGAGGTAAACTTTCATTTGGGGGAAAACAGTGGCTTACATGTTCCAAGTTATAGCCTTAGTTTGAATACCTTTCCCAATTAATCTTCACAATTAATGGATTAATGGGAAGGCAGTTAACTTTTAATGACAGAACAGCAAGAGGCTGACTGATTTTAGAGGTTTAATAGCAACTATTTAAAGTCCAGATATTAACATCTGCAAATCCACCAAAGCCAATCAAAGGTGAAGGGATAAAAGAAATAATTTTTTAAGACGTAAAGAGAGCATCAGAGCTCTAGAAATCTACACATGTTGCAGACTTTTATTGACAGATAATTTGGCCATATGTTACACCATGTCTCTAATTTGATATCAGGTATAATGAAAGAATATCTTATAGATACTCAAGAGAATTAATGATCAAAACGTAATTTTTAAAATATATCTGAGGATGCCAAAATATATTGCCATTGTTTCCCAGAATGATAGTATCGATTTATTCTCCACTCATTTCATCACACACCTCAGCTAGATTCTCTCATTTGATAGGTGAACAAAAATTGTAACTGCTGTGTATTCATATCATTGCTTTGATTAACACAGTCAATGTTTTCCATATGTTGTTATCCATTTTCAGTTTCTGCAAACGGTCTGTAATTACCCTCCATTTTTCCTTAGAAACATAATATAAATCAATTATAACATTATACATAGTCAGTCAAACATTTCAATTCTTTTTCTGTGACGTTCACCTTTAATTTTGTTCACATTGTTTTTTATTATTCAGTGAAGTATTTTTGTTGTTTTTAGGCTGTGGGTATGTATATAATTGATTATAATGAAACATTCACCTCTTTTTTAATGATCTTTTTAAGTAGAAACGAGATAGCATTATAAGACAGTATTATAAAAACACAGTCTTTGGGTCCAGACAGGTCTGTCCTCAAATTCTTACTCTGATAGTTCTCCGGGTCTGAAAATGGTGCTTCAACTTAAAGCACCATTGCATGGTATAGCAACGTATACATAACATTTAAAAAGTACTGAATAGGCATGCTAAATAATTCATCCCTTTTTATATTTTACTTCCCAATAGTACTGAGCAAAGAAAAATGTGTTCTCATAAGGGATTAATCATATGCCTGTCTTTAATGCGCCACCTTGAAAATAAGTTACTATGACAAATTAATTTAGAACACTTGGAACAACATATTCCTACCAAGCACTGTACCACTCACGGCAACCTCAAACTCTTGGGCTCAAGTGATTCTCTTGCCTAAGCCTCCTGAGTAGCTGGGACTGCGGGTGCCCACCACAACACCTGGCTAGTTTTCTTTTTTTTCAGAGATGCGGTCTTGCTCTTTCTCAGGCTGGTCTCAAACTCCTCAGCTCAAGCAATCCACCCACCTTGGCCTCCCAGAGTGCTCGGATTACAGGCACGAACCACCACATCCAACTGTACACAAATTTTCACAATGGTCCACACCTACTTACCAGGTGAGTGCCTTAAATAACTGTGCTTCGTACATATCACAGAATACTGATCAACAATAAAAGGATCCAGACAACCAATACATATTAGAACTTGGATGAATCTCCAAGAAATGAGGTTGATGTTACAAACTACATGATTCTACAACTTTAGTTGTGGACATCCTTGAGAGACCACTATTCTGCTTACCATCATTGTCAAACTCCAGGTGCAGAAACAAGCAATTTTCTTTTTAGATTTTATTAATGACTGATTGGTCAAACACAGTTCTGAAGGTTGATATAGTGACACATACATATTGCTTTAATGATTAGACCTCATATTTTGAGTGAGCTTTTGAGTTAACAATGGAATTCACGTGTATAATTATACTTTGAGACAGATAAGACTCTATCATTCCTGAAGTCACTGGGAAGAATAACCCAGTCTCCCCTCAATGCACATAGCTCAGCAACATTCTTCCCTCCTTTGGGGACTCTGGGGCTGCCCCAACCTCAGTCCTAGTAACCCCTTCTTTCTGACATCTCTTCTGACAGTCCCTACTCGTCCCATCCCACCACAAAGTCCCTCCTGAGCTTGAACAGGCTTCCAATCTGGCATTTCTCTGGTGGTCTGGGTCTCCCTTTGTGAGGGAAAACATCTAGAAAGTCAGTATCATGTTACCTGTCACTGTGCACAGAAGCCAGAATACAATGGAGCACAGTGATCACAAGTACGGCTTCCGGAACCATCCTCCCCTGGGTTCGAGGGCTGCCCCTACCAGTTACTATCCGATCTTAGGCATTTTATTTAAATGTTTACATGGATGGAGCTGGAAAATATTCTTTTTATCTCAGGAATGGAAAAAAAAATATCCAATGTACTCAGTACTACTATGAAACCAATTTATAATCACTCACACTTTCATATGAAAAATGAAACACAACTATAGCCGAGGATGAAGAAGGGAAGGGGAGAGAGAGGGGAGGGAGGGGGGTGGGTTGATAGAGGGAGGGTTAGTAGGGGGACCACACCTATGGAGCACATTGCAAGTACAAGTTGGATCTACCAGGTGTAGAACACAAATGTCTTAATGCTGTAATTGGGTAAATGAGGTTATGTTGATTAGTAGCATGTAAGCACTCCAATTTGTACAAATAATCAACACATCAAATCCCATAATGGCATAAATGTATGTATGATCTATGTACAAATAACTTAATAAAAAAACAGAAACTTTACATCTTTAAAAAATAATAAAATAAAATAAAATAAAATAAAAATTGGCTTCCACCATCTCTAAATGTAGATAATGATCTAAATTCTAAGGTAAACAAGGACTTCTGAGAATTGAGTCAGCAGATAAAGAGTGCTTGGTACCCATGTACAATAAGTACTATACTAGTGTTTATGGCTTCTACCTCAAGTGTTTATTATTTTAAATTAAAAAAAATCAGGACTTGTATAAAATTCAGTCAGATATCACCTACAAAATCTTATAAGAATTATTCCTCAAGAAGGAAAAGGAAAGGTCAGCACTCCACACTCCTAACTACACTGTTATCCTTTCCTCTTAAAAGGGGGGATTTTACAGAATTATTACCTATGAAGAAAGTAAAACTACCCTTATGATGTATTTATTTCCTATTATGGAACAATCTTTAATGTCCCAAAAGTCCACATTTTTCTGTGTGTCCATCAAGCTTTAGAGTTGTTTCATTTACTCCGGAAAAATACAAATCAAATTTTAAGCTGCATAGGATGCAGAAATAAGCAGCCACAGCTTGTGAGGAAGACGGAAATGAATTCAG
This sequence comes from Perodicticus potto, assembly GCA_963574655.1. Classification (NCBI taxonomy): domain Eukaryota; kingdom Metazoa; phylum Chordata; class Mammalia; order Primates; family Lorisidae; genus Perodicticus; species Perodicticus potto. The sequence goes on along the minus strand of CAUYRH010011057.1, from coordinate 2,314 downwards.
AAGGCCTGGGCAGCTCTTCATGAGGACACCGTCGGTGTTGCTGTGAGAACCTTCGCACCACGCCGACTGAGCCACAAGGACACAAAGCACAGCCCAGACGTCCTCCTAAGTACATGCTATTTCCATTTACTGGTATGTTCTACCTGAAATTGCCATTTAGACTTTGATTCCTGGAGGGAAAATTGGGTAAGCCTCAATTCAATTCTTATTCTAGTCGTATTATATGATATTTCGACATCAGTGAACAAATACTCCATTTTATTACTAAATTATTTGGAGAGTTGTTATTTGTATTTCACAATATCACACTTAAAAATGAAGACTGAAATGTTTCATAGTGATAAGGAATTTTCCCACAGATAAATGCATTTTAATAGGGGAGCCCATAAAGCTATTTTAATAAACAGCTATTTCTCACTAAGGGGGGAAAAATCAAGCCAACTAGAAACAATAAGCTTCTCTGAGCAATAACATGAGATTAGATGGAGGATATTTCCATTTCATTAGCTAAGATGATTGTGTTTGATTTCATAATCAAGGCAGAGACAAGCGTGGCTGGCCTCAGAGTTCACTTCCACTGCTTTTGGAAGCTTAGCTAAAAGCTGGCTAAGTAGGCGTCCGTTTGCTCAACGGCAGAATTGACCCAGTCCAGCTCCCCCTGGAACCTTTCCCTTTCCAACAAGGCCACAACCCTGCTAGGGACCTGCCAGTATTACACGGATGCTTAGATATTCCCAGCTCCTGCTATCCCTAAACATAAGGAGCATCATGGCATAGACCTCTCTCTGCTAGAAAGATAGAAAGATGTGTGAGCCCCTCAGTAGGCAGAATTCTACAACGGCCCCCTTGATTCTAGGTTACACACCAGGTATAACTCTCTTTCCCTGAACGTAGGCAGTATTTGTGAACACCCAGGGATGTCAGTCCTGTGATTATGTTACATTTTATGACAAAAGGAATTTTACAGATGTAATTAATTAATTAAGGTCTTAAAGTTAGTTGACTTTTAGTTACTTAAAAGAGCTATTATTGATTATCCTTGGTGAGCTTGATTATCCTTGGTGACCTTGATTATCCCTGATGTAATCCAGGGAGCCCTCCACAAGGTCTATAGGTCAGAAATACCAAGAACTCAAAGAAGTTTGAGTGAATGTCTCCTATTGCCCTTCTCCTATTGCCATGTTGTAGAGCAGGGGTCCTCAAACTACAGCCGCAGGCCACATGCGGCCCGCTGAGGACATTTATCCGGCCTGCTGGGTGTTTTTGCCTCCACTGCCTGTCCTGTTTAGCAGCAGACTCATCCCGGCCCGCAAAATCTCTTAGCGGAAAAACCACTGATTGCATTTCCAAACAAAACATGCGTGGATTTGCTGGAAAAGTTGCAAAAGGAGTTCCAATTTAGATTTAAAGAGCTTCATCTCCATGAACAAGACATACAGCTTTTCCATACTCATTTTCTATTGACTTTGAAAATATGGAGGTCAGTCCCTGAAGTCGACGGCCCGGCCCCCACTCTGCCAGCTGCTCTGGCGCCACCTCAGCCGGCGTCCCCGGCAGGTGGGAGCCAGGCGCTGACGGGTGCGGTGGGGGCAGCCTAGCGCTTCTGCGTCTCCAGCTCCGGTTCTGCGCAGGCGACGGCTTTCCAGCTTCTCCATGGGGCTGGCCTATGGCGCCCGGATGCTCTAAGAACGTTTCCACTGTTGCTGGAGGACACACACAGTGGGATTCAGAATTCCTGGAGAATTGCCTTTGTGAGAAGCTGGAAGTATTTCTTTAAATTCCATCTCTTAGGGCGGCGCCTGTGCCTCATTGAGTAGGGCGCCGGCCCCATAAACCGAACGTGGCGGGTTCAAACCTGGCCCAGCCAAACTGCAAAAACAGAAAAATAGCTGGGTGTTGTGGTGGGTGCCTATAGTCCCAGTTACTCGGGAGGCTGAGGCAAGAGAATCACTCAAGCCTAAGAGGTGGAGGTTGCTGTGAGCTGTGACTCAACATCACTCTACGGAGGGCGATAGAGTGAGACTCTGTCTCTACAAAAAAAAAAGAAAAGAAAAGAAACCATGAACAACATTAGTAATGAAGAGTTTGACTGCCACTTGTTTGATGAAGGTTTTACTGCCAAGGACATTCTGGATGAAAAAATCAATGAAGTTACCTCTTCTGATGATAAGGATGCCTTCTATGTAGCAGACCTTGGAGATGTTCTGAAGAAACACTGAAGATGGCTAAAACATCTTCCTTATGTCATTCCCTTTTATGCAGTCAAATGACAGTAGAGCCATTGTGAAGACCCTTGCTGCCATTGGGACAGGAT
>CAUYRH010011056.1:0-19169 GCA_963574655.1 Perodicticus potto | reverse complement strand
TGGCTATTCAAGGTTTTTTCTGATTCCATATAAAATGATATATTATTTTTTCAAGATCTTTAATGTATGACAATGGAGCTTTAATAGAAATTGCATTAAAATTGTATGTTGGTTTGGGTAGTATGGACATTTTAACAACGCTGATTCTCCCCAGCCATGAGCATGGTATGTTTTTCCATTTGTTAACATCTTCAGCTATTTCTTTTCTTAGAGTTTCATAGTTCTCTTTATAGAGATCTTTCACGTCCTTTGTTAGGAAAACTCCCAAATATTTCATATTTTTTGGCACTACTGTGAATGGAATAGAGTCTTTGACTGTTTTTTCAGTTTGGCTATTGTTGGTATATATAAAGGATACAGATTTATGAGTGTTGATTTTGTAACCTGAGACACTGTCGTATTCCTTGATCACTTCTAAGAGTTTTATAGTAGAATCCCTGGTGTTTTCCAGATATACAATCATATCATCTGCGAAGAGTGAAAGTTTGATCTCTTCTGACCCTATATGGATACCCTTGATTGCCTTTTCTTCCCTAATTGCAATGGGTAAAACTTCCACTATAATGTTAAAGAGCAGTGGAGACAATGCACAAACTTGCCTGGTTCCTGATCTGAGTGGAAATGATTTCAATTTAATTTTCCATTCAATATGATATTGGCTGTGGGTTTGCTGTATGTGGCTTCTATCAGTTTAAGAAATGTCCATTCTATACCAATTTTCTGAGTGTTCAGATCATGAAAGGATGCTGGATATTATCAAAAGCTTTTCCTGCATTAATTGAGAGAATCATATGGTCTTTGTTTTTTAATTTGTTTATGTGCTGAATTATATTGATAGATTTACATATATTGAACCAGCCTTAAGACCCTGGGATACAACCCACTTGGTCATGGTGTATAATTTGTTTGATGTGTTACTGGATTCTGTTTGTTAGGATCTTGTTGAATATTTTTGCATCAATATTCATTAGAGATATTGGTCTATAATTTTTTTTTCTTGTTGGGTCATTTCCTGGTTTGGGGATCAAGGTGAAGTTGGCTTCATATAAAGTTTTGTGAAGTATTCTTTCTTTTTCTACATTTTGGAAAAGGTTGAGTAATATAGGTACTAGTTCCTCTTTAAAGGTTTGGTAGAATTCTGACATGAAGCCTTCTGGTCCTGGGCTTTTCTTTTTAGGGAGTTTTGGTATAGTTGATGCTATTTCAGAACTTGATATAGGCCTGTTCAACTTTTCCACTACATTCTGGCTAAGTCTTGGTAGGTGGTGTGCTTCCAAGTATTGGTCAATTTCCTTCAGATTTTCATATTTCTGAGAATAAAGTTTCTTATAATAATCATTAAGGATTTTTTGAATTTCTGAGGAGTCTGTTGTTGTTTCATCTTTACCATTTCTGATTGATGAAATTAGAGATTTTACTCTTTTTTTTCTGGTTAGGTTAGCGAACGGTTATCTATTTTATTGACCTTTTCAGAAAACCAACTTTTTGATTTATTGATCTGTTGTATAATACTTTTGTTTTCAATTTTATTTAATTCTGCTCTAATTTTGGTTATTTCTTTTCTTCTGCTGGGTTTTGGATTGGAATGGTGTTCCTTTTCCAGTTGCTTGAGGTGTCCCATTAAGTTGTGAACCTCCTCTCTTTCCGTTCTCTTGAGGAAAGCTTGCAGTGCTATAAATTTCCCTCTTAGGACTGCCTTTGCAGTATCCTAGAGGTTCTGGGAATTTGTGTCTTCTTTGTCATTTTGTTCCAAAAATTCAGTAATTTCCTTCTTAATATTTTCTATGACCCATCTATCTAAATAACCCATAAGGTTATTTAGCTTCCATGTTTTTGTGTGAGTAGGCAGATACTTGTTACTGCATTCAACTTTTATTCCATGATGGTCCGAGAAGATGCAAGGAATAATTTCTATTCTTTTAAATTTGCTAAGGTTAGACTTGTGACCTAAGGTGTGTTTGATTTTGGAGGATGTTCCATGGGCTGATGAGAAGAATGTGTATTCAGTTTTGTTAGGATGAAATGTTCTGTAGATGTCTGTTAAATCTAAATGTTGAATGGTTAAGTTTAAATCTAAAATTTCTTTGCTTAGCTTCTTATTGGAGGATCTATCCAACACTGCTAAAGGGGTGTTAAAATCTCTGACTACTATGGAGTTGGAGGTAATCAAGATGCTCATGTCTGTTAGAGCTTCTCTTATAAATCAAGGCACATTCTGGTTGGGTGCATAAATATTAATAATTGAAATTTCTTCACATGGAGTATTACCCTTAATAAATATGAAGTGTTCATCCTTATCCTTCCTTACTCTGGAAGGAAGTAATACATTTAAAGCCTATTGTATCTGCAAGTAAGATTGCAACACCTGCTTTTTTATGCTTTCCATTTGCCTGGAATATAGATGACCATCTCTTTTCACCCCGAGTCTGTATTTATCTTTTAAGGTAAGATGAGATTCTTGTTTTCAGCAGATATCTGGCCTGAGTTTTTGTATCCATTCAGCCAACCTTTGCCTCTTTAGAGGACAATTTAGGCCATTCACATTAATTGAGAATATTTATAAGCCTGATAGAATTTTGGGTATCAAGATTTTTAAAATTCCAGTGGACATTTTTAATTCTTTCACCCCTGTGGAAGTTGCAATTTGATCAAAAGTTTCTGAGTGAGTTTACTTTTGTGGTGGAGGACTGTGCTGGTCATTATGAGGATAGGTCTGAGAATATCCTGGAGAGCTGGTTTAGTGATGGCAAATTTCTTCAACATGTGAATGTCATTAAAGTATTTAATTTCTCCATCATAAATGAAACTCAGTTTAGCTGGATACAGGATCCTAGATTGAAAGTTATTTTGTTTTAGGCGATTAAAAGTTGATGACCACCCTCTTCTAGCTTGAAAGATTTCAGCAGAGAATATTAGAATGATCTGCAGTCAATGACCACCCTCTTCTAGCTTGAAAGATTTCAGCAGAGAATATTAGAATGATCTGCAGTCATTCTAATATTCTTCCCCTTGTAGGTTATGGTTTTCTTACATCTGGCTGCTTTCAGAATTTTCTCCTTCATAGTAACTATAGTGAAGTTAATTATGATGTGCCTGTGGGATGTCTTTTTCAGGTTGAGTCATGCTGGCATTCTGAAACTGTCTGCTATCTGAATTTCAGAATCTCTTGGCATGTCTGGAAAGTTCTCTTTCATAATCTCGTGAAGAAGAGCCTCTGTGCCTTGTGAAGCCACTTTATTGCCTTCAGGGATCCCTATGAGGTGAATATTACTTTTCTTCAAATTATCCCAAAGCTCTCTGAGGGAATGATCCATTTTTGCTCTCTATTTCTCTTCCTCTTTGTGAGTTTGGGAGCATTCGAAAGCTTTGTCTTCAATGTCAGTAATCCTTTCTTCTGCTTGCTCCATTCTGTTACTGAGGTATTCTACTGTATTTCTCAGAGCGTTAAGGGCTGAAAATTCTTGTCTCCATGTGTCAAAATCTGGTGATTTTATCTTTGAATTCCTTGAATTCTTGAAACAACTTTTGAAATGCTCCTTGAATTTCTAATTACAACTTTTCCTCTATTTTATTGATCTTATTTGCAATCCAAATTCTGAATTTGGTTTCTGACATCTCAGTCATCTGTTTATGAATGAGATCTTCGGTTGTGTCTGCCAAATTGTTTCTTGAGGGGGTTGATCTATTCTGGTTATTCTTGTTACCAGAGCTTTTCCACTGATTCCACCCCGTGATTATTTTACACCATTTGGCTAGATGAGTAGATAAGGAGAACCTAGGTTGGGGGCTCCAGGAGTAGTGATTGGCCAGTCCTTTGCCCAAAAGCTGGGACTGGTGTCCGTATCTTTTCCCCTAGAGGTTTGCCAAGGACCTGTACAGTGCTATGGCCTGAGAAACTGGGGACCTTCTTGGTGTGGTGGGGCTAAGTGACTCTGTCTTATTTTCAGCTGGTCTCTAGCTTACCCTAGTGAATCAATTATTCTGGGTTGAAGTCTCAGCTGTGGAGAAATGCCAGCAATTAAGTCACAGACACCCCCCCCCCCCGGCAACAATTAGAAAAGGAAAATCAAACTTTTCCAGAACCACACACCTAGGGTACCACTTTGGATAATCCTCAGGTGATTGGCCCAGTTCAAGAGGTACAAATCAATTGTCCCAGTCAGCACCATTCTCAGTGGGAGACTTCAAAAGTTCTTCAGCAACTAGCTCAAGTATGACTTGCTCTGGTGCTCCATGAGGTCACCCACCCAGCAAATAAATTAGTCTGGGAAGGTTGATGTCTCCTCCCCCCTCTTGCACCTCTGTCACACCCAGTCACTGGTAACCCTGCACAGCTGTGACCCAATTCCCTCCAATGAGCAGATGCTTCAGGGGTTGTGTCTACTTGAGTCACAGGGAGATCTATGTCTCCTCAGCCAGTCCACCACATTCTGCCACCATCTGGCTGGGGAAAGTGAGGCCTGACAAACTCAGGTGCTTAATGTGGGGTAGGGTATTTCACTCATTACAGCCCTGCCCCTGATTGGTGTTGCTGACAGAACAGAACAACTTCGCAGAATTTGTTTCTGTCCTGGCTATATTCCCCTGTGGATCAGATGCTGTCTGAGCAACTCAGCCCTGTCTGTGCCACTGACCAGTCTCGGCTGCAGTTCCTGTTATAGCAGATGCAGATAGAACAAGCACTTAGCTGTCAGTCCCAGCCATTGCCTGCCTGCCTTTGTCTCAGCTTTGATCTCCTGAGGGCCGGGTGCTTCTGAGGCTCAATGGAACAATCCTCTGGGTCAGCTCCGCCCTGGGAATCTGCTATTTCTGATCTCCTGAGGGCTGGGTGCTTCTGAGGCTCAATGGAACAATCCTCTGGGTCAGCTCTGCCCTGGGAGTATTCTAGTCCCCACGCTCTGCCCAGGCTGGTATACTCTTTACTCATGGGGCCTGCATTTCTGTCCTAGATCTGTTCCACCAGTGGCTGCCACCAGAGAAGAGAGACTAGAAGTGTCCTTTCAAAATATCCCCAGAGTTGCAAGCCCTGTTGTTCCCGCTGCTGTGGCTGCTGCTCTGTGCCTTGGGGCACCACTACTCCTGTATGGTTCCCGCTCAGCTGAAGTTCCCTCTCAGATGACTGTCCTCTCCTTTCTCCTATGCCAGAGAATCAGCACAGATCAGCAATAGCCCATGTACCCATCTACACCCCTTGAGAAAATGCCCAAGAATCTGGACTCCATGGGGGACAGGCTTCCAGACCTCAGGGTGAGAATGAAGGGGAGTAATGGGAGTTCAAAATTGCAGGTACAGAATATATACAGTTTTATGCCTGGAAGGACAGTGCCAAGGCACCGTAGTAGGGGAAGGAGGTCTGGTTTTTAGAAGGTCTCTCCTGTGGGATAAAATGGGAGGATATTTGAACTCCACTCGCTTGTTTATATGGAGTGTACTGGGAGCCATTCTCATGGGGGAGGGGACTCACGTATGCTTGGCAATGAATTTTGTACCTTTTGTTTGTATCCTTGGGGGTCACAGTTTACCTCAGCAGGGTTGATGTGCGTTCTGCAACCTTCTCTCTTGGCTCAGATCCGAACCATTGGCTTTCTTGCTAAACTTCATTTCTTTAACTCTCTTTCTGGATAGGAGGCTCTGTGGAAAGCTGGGTCCAGTCAACCATCTTGCCTCCAGCAGTTTCCATCTTTTTAAAAGGCTGCATAGTATTCCTTGGTATACATATACCAGAATTTATTAATCCATTCATGGGTTGATGATCATTTGGGCTTTTTCCATGACTTGGCAAATATGAATTGAGCTGCAATAAACAATCTGGTGCAAATATCTTTGTTACAAAGTTATTTTTGGTCTTTTGAAAATATACCTAATAGAGGAATTGCAGGATCAAACAAATGGCAGATCTACTTTTAGATCCCTAAGTGTTCTCCAAACTTCTTTCCAAAAGGAACATATTAATTTGCATTTACACCAGCAGTGCAGAAGTGTTCCCTTTTTTCCACATCCATGGCAACATTTGTAGTTTTGGGATAAAATAAGAGGAGATCTGAACTTTGCTTGCTTATTTGTAGAAAGTTCACTTTGAGCTGTTCTCATCAGGGAGGGGACTCCTATCCACTTGGCAATGAGTTTTGTACCTATTGTTTGTTTCCTTGGGTTTGCAGTTTGCTTTGGCAGGGGTGATGTGCACTCTTCAATTTTCTCTCTTGGCTCAGCTCCAAACCACCAGCTTACTTGAGAAACTTCTGTCCTTTAACTCTCCTTCTGGACCAGAGCCTCTGTGGAAAGCTGGCTTCAGTTGGCCATCTTCTTCTTCTTCTTCTTTTGAATTTTACTTTCAATTGGCTTTCAATTGTCTTAGTTTGAAGGTTTTTTTGAAAAATTTACTTTTTAGTTATTTATTATTTTTTATTGAGACAGTCTCACTTTGTGGCCCTCATCCACCTATGATACTTCGGTGAAATGCTGTGGCATTATAGCTTACAGAAATCTCCAACTCTTGGGCTTAAGTGATTCTCTTGCCTCAGCCTCCCAAGTAGCTGGGACTACAGGTACCTGCCACAATGCCTGGCTTTTTTTTTTTTTTTTTTGGTAAAGATGGGGTCTCACTCTGACTCAGGCTGGTCTCGAACCTCTGAGCTCAGGGCAATACACCCGCCTTGCCCACCCAGAGTGCTAGGATTACGGGCATGAGCCACATTTTATTCAGACACCTGTCCCCGAATGTGGACCAAACACTGCTGCAATGGAATGTTCACTAAGTAGCTGTTGAATGAATCAACAGGTTTCCCATTGGCTTTGACTGTCAACTTTTGGAAACAGTGGTGCCTGTAGAGAGGCTGTAGGCAATAGGCAGAGGGGAGTGAGATGAGGTGAGCAAATGGGAACAGAGAGCAGTCAACCCTTCTGAGGAGCTTTAGTGGGAAGAAAGGAGAGATTGGACTTTATCTGGAGAGTATGAGCCTGCAGTTAAGGTGGAGGAGTGTTGCAAGAGAGAAAAAGGCTGCCAGGGCAAGAGAGAGTTCCACAGAGTGTAAGTCTGGCCAGAAGGACAGAATGAAGGCAGAGAGTGGAAAACATCAAATACAAGCTTCAGTGGAGTGGAAGATGTCCTGCAGAGGAGATGGATGATAGCCATGACTTTTCAAGTTCTAGGGAGAATATTCAAGGTCCCTGTGTTAGCATGTGTCATCAAATCTTTCCCTGCAAGTCAAAATGTTCCTTTATATTTTATCCCCCTGAGGAGAAAAACCTCATATAAATCTCATTTTTCTACGAAACCTCTGGAAATCTGAGCCTAAGAGACTGTTTCTTTCTGAATATGCATGACAGGGCTGTCCCAGGTGCCTGTCACAATGATATCATGAAGTCCGTAGTATAGAACTCACTTTATAATATGGAATTAGAGGAGAGCAACTTTTACATAGCTACAAAGAGTAACTTCTTGGAAATGGACCCAGAAGCTGATCTGAGTTGGGTCAATTTTTTTTACTGTTTCTTGGTGCTTCTTATTTCTTATTTGTTGACAGCATTTTCTTATTTCCTTGGACATGGAGAGTCCAACCTGGAAGGAGAGCAGCATGTAGCAGTGTGGATTCGATACTTCTTAACAAACCCATTTCACTAAAGAGAATTCCAGAGAGATGGTCTGCTTTTCCAGTGACATGTATCAGATAAAGACCATCCCATAATAGTGTTCTGCTCATAGATGCTTCTAAAGTGCTTATAGGAGGGAACAGCATGCACTTTGCAACCTCTTTTTCACTGCTAATTTGATAAGCTTCCTCCAGCTTCCATTCTAACATATCACAGATTCCAGTTTTAATGAAACTTAATGACATTTGGCTATAAATATGTGAGGGTAACTACTTATATAACATTGTAATATTCCCTGAATTTTCTACTTTATTTATTAAAATTTCTGGAGAGAAAACCACTTCAATCTCTTTAAAAGAGAAAAAAAGAGAAAAAGATGAATACCTCAGGCTATCTCATCTTACAGTTCTTGGAAGCTGGAGTGAATGACCCACTTTTCTTTAATTAAAAACCCCATCTTACAATCCATGCTGGGCACTTCCCTGTGTTCACAAATGTTAATTGATTATCTATTGTGTACAGAATTCTGATATGTTCCATTATGGAGAGGCACAATATAAAAAAAGGAATGAATACATATCTATTGGTTATAAAAATAAGTATAAATGAGATATAATTCTTTATTAAAAAGCAAAAACTCCTTATAAAAATTGTCTTAAAAATTCAAGTTACATTGCTTGTAATCTCTTAAATGGCAAAGGCTCTAATTTTAAAAGTCAGCAAATAAATAGCAGGAAAAAAGTTTAAGAGAGAAAAGAACAGAATTAGCCATATTATAGTCATAGAAAATCAAAGCAGTATAACATAGTGAAAAGAATATGGGCTGTGTACTTAGACCCAAGTTTATAGCCTATCAGCAATTACCTAATTGAAAAATTATGGATTAAATAATAATTAAATAATATATTACAGAAAGATTGTGATAATTAAAATAAACAATATACCGTAAGTTCATAATTCATCAAATACTTTGGATCATGGTAGGTAGTTCAGTATAGAGTAACAGGTTTTGAATTCTTATTATCACTTTATTTCTAGAGACATCATTCTATAAAAGGCAGGTAAAATTGACAGTTTAAAGACATTAATCCTGACATGCTTATGAGTCCATAAATTAACATACAGCAACAACCAAATGGCTGGTTCTTAGTGGTCATAGACCTCCCTAATTGCTCACAAGTGGACTAGACCTCGTATTGACAAGACCTCTCATGATATTGGGCTATTAAATTGCTTATCTGAACCAGTGTCTGAAAACTCAAATCCAACCAGTGATGATGCTGGAAATGAAAGTCAGTGAAGCAGGCTGGGTGTCCTAAGATGTATGTTTTTTTGTTTTTTTTTTTTTTAATTCTCTTGCAGTTTTTGGCCGGGGTTGGGTTTGAACCCACCACCTCCAGTATATGGGGCTGGCGCCCTACTCCTTTGAGTCACAGGCACTGCCCTAAGATGTATGCTTTTGACATGGACACACCGTATTTGTATATTAAACAGTATATTTTTCAATTCCACAATTCCAGATTTTCTTGAAATATATGGTCCTCTCAGTCTATATTTGGTTTTCCCGCTTTTGATACTGATGGGTGTAATTAATATTTCACCTTTCTCTTAATTATCCCCAAAGGAAAATAAACCTAATGCAATTATAAGTGCCATGGCGTATTTGGACTCAGAATCAGAGAGGCAATAGAAAGTGGTGGAGAGTGCTACAAATCAGAAACTGCAGATATTGTCAGCTTCACCAGATAGTTGCCAAGGGGACCTGATATTGCAAGATTTCCAGTCTTTCCAGAGACAAAGGAAACCTGAATTTTTATGGGGAGTATTCCAATATTTAAATTGTGGAAAACATGGTGTAAGCTGATATTCTGTGGGCCAAACAAAACACATTTGTAGACATCTGACTAGCAAGAGCCCCTAAGGTGAAATCACATGCAATAGGAATCATCTCATACATACCCACTGCCTACTGTGTCCAAAGCATTTGTGTTGAACATTGGAGGAAATCCAGGAAGAATGTAGTGTTTGCAACTAAAGGTTTGAAAGTAGACACCTTAAAAAAAAAAAGAAAGTAGACACCTTTATGCCAGCTCTTCCACCTTCTGTGTGCATACAATTCATCCATAGGATGAGGATTATTCCTAACTCTTGGGGGTGTTACAAGAATTAAATGCAGTAATGCGTTGATTGTTCATAGCCAACATATGTTTTTCGGGCATGTGCTAGCACAAATAAAGTCCCGCTCTTATAATTATTACTGCCCACTGCTGTGATCTTGGCCTTTTGTTCTCATGTTTATATTCTCCTTCCCTGGCCAGCATCCTATAAGCTTTGCTCTTTTCTTGACAATATCCTATTACAGCGTTCACCCACATTAACACAACTGATGTAGATGGAGGTGACTTTTCTCCTGAAGTTTCAACCATCATGTTGAATTATGGACCTTCCCCCTTATTGTGCCACTGTGCCTTGTAACACAGCATTACATCTGATACCATGAATCACCAGTCCTGTTAGACCAGATTTATGTCCAGCTGAAGAGCAGTATTTTCTCATCCCATGTTTTGTTAGACACATCCTGACTGAGGCAGGGGCTGCAAAGTCCCCTGAATTCAGAGACTTGGATTGTGCTTCAGTCTCAGAAAGCCTCATGGTGCCATGTGAGACTTCCTTCCTAGCTCTGAGTGTCTATTGTCATCCTCTCTGGAAGACTCCCCTCCATTCCTACAAGAATATTCACTTCTGATTCTGGCAATTTGCCTTTTCTGCTTTCAGTCTTCTCCAAATACTCATCGAATGTGCTTATTTGCCTCTGAGAAAGGATCTATGCTGGCTGCAGTCTGGATTATATAGACCATTATATACCTCTGAAATCATTTCTTCTGCCATTGTGCAGTTTTTCCTCTAGTTTTATTCAATGTTGATAATTTCTAAAACCTTTATTTTATGACATCTTTCACAGCTGCATTAATTATAATTTATATACAACATGATTACTAGGGACTGAATACTCCAAATTTATTAATTTCCACGGTGATGGTATTAGGAAGCAGGGCCTTTGGGAGATGATCAGTTCATGAGGCTGGAGCCCTCACGGAAGAGATTAGTGACCTTCTAAGGGGCTTAACAGACTAGAGTTCAACCCTTCCACAGGTGCTGACACGGAGAAGACACCGTTGATGAACCAGAAAGCTGGCCCCCACCGGACATAGAAACTGCTGGTGCCTTACTGTACACTTCCCAGCCTCCAGAACTGTGAGAAATAAAGGTTCGTTGTTTATAAGCCACCTGGTCTATGGCATTTTGTTACAGCAGCCTGAATGGACTAAGGCAAAAAGATAAAGAAAAGACTAAAATCTTTGGGGTGAGGTGGTTGTGCATCTGAGTGCCTCTTACCTGCCAGCTGTGTGACTCTTGGCCAGATCTTTTCCCCTCCAAGTTAAGATTCCTCACCTGCTAAGTGAGGTCACTGATGACACGTGGCTCAGACTGTAGTACAGAATGAGTAGATAATGAAAGAGGCCATCACAACATCATCACAACAGGAAAAAAATAGCTCAGCAATAACATGCCACAGAGTTGAACTCCCAAGGAAAGGACTGTATCTTAATCATTTCCGAACCTGTAGGGGTGTCACAAAAGGATGGAGAGGTCCATCTGGAGAAGAGGCACTTCTAGAAGACTTGAGCTTGATCTATATGTTCCTTTTTTCTTGAAGTGAGCAGACCTCTCAAACCCTCTCGCCAACATCTAAGAACTTTCCCTCTGTAGTGAGTCCTTGTAACAGACTGGAGGGAGTCTAACCACCTGGTGAGCATGGGCTGGAGGGCTTGTTAAAACACAGGTGGATGGGCTCCACCTCAACCTTCCTGATTCCAAATGTTTTGAATGTGGCCTAATAATTTGCATTTCTAACACTTCCCTAGGTGATGCTATTGCTGCTGGTCTGGGGACCACACTTTGATAACTGTTGACTTCAGGTATGTGTATTACAATGCCACTTTGTCTCAGCAGTTCTCAATGGGGGAGGTCAGTTTTGTGCCTCGCAGGGGTCATCTGGAGACACTTTAGGTCATCACAAGTGGGTTGGAGAAGATGCTACTGGCATTGAGCAGGGGGGCAGTTAGGGACCACGCATGCTGTCAAACATCCTATGTTGCACAGGATAGCTCTCCACACAAAAGAGTTAGGTCGCCCCAAATGTCAAGAGTGTCCAGTCTGAAAAACCCTGATCCGTCTCCTCCCATCAGAGCAAGTTCAGAAGGATGACACATATGTTCATAGGGAAGTCAGCTGACCCCCACTGCTGTGGCTCCCTCCCCTCCTGCTTTCCAGAATCAGCCAAATGTTCTTATCCTTTCTGTGCTCTGGGGACCCCTCCTTTCTCCTGCACCCACCCCACTGACCCACACTCAGTCCCCAGATCTGCCTCCAGCTTCCTAACAGTGCCAAGCTCTCTCTCACTCTCGCCATTGTGCAGTTTTTCCTCTAGTTTTATTCAATGTTGAGAATTTCTAAAACCTTTATTTTATGACATCTTTCACAGCTGCACTAATTATTTATATACAACATGGTTGTATATAAATTTACTCATTGGTTATGTTGGTCTAGAAAGTCCTTCCCCATCTCTTGGTAAACAAGTCTTCTAGGGTTGTCATAGAAAATACCAAGGACTGAGCAGTTTAAACAATAGAGTTGTGTCTCCTCACAGCTCTGAGTTGTCACATGTTTGGTTTCTTCTGAGGACTCCTTGCTTGGCTTGTAGACAGCAGCCTTCTCTATGTGCTTCCCCCCCCACCTCTTTTTTTGTGTGCACACATATCTGGGCCCAAATCTCCTCTTCTTTAAGGACACCAGTAATATTGGATTTGGGGTCATCCTAAAAAAGAAAATCTCATTTTAATTTAATTGCCTTATCCTCGAATACAGTTCCATTCTGAGGTTCTAGGAGATAGAACATATGAATTTGGGTGGGGTACACAATTCAGTCAATAACCCCTGGGAAATTCCTATGCTGCCTTTAGACATCAGGCTGGATGTTGTCCCCTCTGAGAAGGCTTTTCTGGACCCTTCCTTGATCCTCTTATGTCCCCATGGACCACCTGCACTCACATTGCCTGTATGAACTTACCTGTTAGCAGCCGATGGTAGGTCAAGCCCTGGAGTGGCAAGAACCAAAGTCATCTCACTGAATCCTACATCCCTAGAGATAACACCATCTCTTAACAAAAAGAGATGTCAAACATCTCTTTTGTTTTATATTCAGCACATGTTTGGTGAGCCACTAAAGAGTCATGTGTGATATCTGTCTTAAGTTTTAGATACAACATACAACATCATGTGATACCTTGCGCAATAAACAAAATTCACTGCATCACTAAATTAATTATTTTCTGAGCTTGGTCCTACCAATAAATTTACAGCACAGATTTTTTTTTTTTTTGACCCTCATGAGGGAGTGCATTCCATAGTGTTACACACAGAATTGCAAACTTTGATATACAACTACCACTTTCCAAAAATACTCTTATATTCTTCTTGTCATTTCACTTTCCAGGGAAAACGTGCTTAAAAAAGTGACAGTCAGAATGCATAGCAAGATGAGTCTGCTCAGAATTATGCTGGCATATTTCCTACCTAATCCTGGCTTGGCAGTTGTGGATTTGAATTTTCCGTCATTCTGTATTACCAGAGCCACTGCCGAAGCTTGTTTAGGTTGTATCCTGCACAATCATGGGCTCCAACCCTGCTTGCTACTTCAGACTTAAAGGACTTTGTCTTTTGAGGGGTTATCCAAAAGACTCTAGGAGAGAGTGTAGATGCTTCAGGAGATGACTTTCTTTAATTTCTTACCTCTAGCGGGAACAGTTTGGTGGCTGAACAAAATGTACATTCTCACTATGTTACCTACGCAAAGAGGTTTGAGCTGGCCTGGAAGGGTTTGTTTCACTTTGTAAAAATATGCATTTGACTACCTGGCTACATATGCTCACAGTTCTTAGATCAGTTCAACATATTTAGCCTCCACTACATTCATGGCACCTTGCCCACTGTTGAAATATAACCTAAAGGTTGTCATTTCTTATTTATAGCTGGGACATAGTAGATGGGTGTGCTAATTTGCTGTGGCTTCCACAATAGAATACCACAGGCTGAGTGGCTTAAACAACAGAAATTTACTTTCTCACAGTTCTGGAGGCCAGACGTCTGAGATAAAGGCCTTGGCAGTGTTAGTGTTTTAGTTTGGGGGCTTTTCTTTTCCTTTTGAGGCCTTTCTCATTGGCTTGTAGAAGCCCGTCTTTTCCTGGTGTCTTCGCATGATTTTTCCCCGGTGCGTGTCTGTGTCCTAATCCCTTCTTCTTATGAGGATACCACATTGAATTAGGTCACAGCCCAATGACTTTATTTCCCTTAATCTTCTCTTTAAAGACCCCATCTTCAAATGCACTTCCTTCCCAGTACTGGGATTAGGACTTCCAGATATTAATTTGGGGAGGAGAAATGCAATTCAGCCCATAATAGTGAATCACCACAGTTCTTCCTGAGCTACATTTTCCTTATCTCTTAAATAGGGAAGATAGTAGCTACCCCTGTGCAGAGAAAGCTCGTAGCACAGAATAGGGTTTTGACGAATAAAAATGTCTTTCTTGCACCAACTCGATGACTTGCCATTTATCTAGCTTCTGTCCTGAGGGAAGGAAAGATGAATCCCTCATTCATTATCCTAATCTGGAATCTTGTTCCTCCAAGTGTGATCCCGCACTCATCAGCCCAGAACTTTGGGCCCCAGACTGACCTATCGTAGGTCCAAAGCTCAGGTGCTTCAGTGATTTTTGTCCATGTTAAAGTAGAGAAGGACCAGTTTAGATTAAACACAGAGTGACTCAATTGTTCCCTTCCACCACCTGCCTCTCCAGTCCACACAGCATCTCTAGACATAGACAGTCTGTCCCAATCTTCCTTACCAGGCTTCCCAAGGCTTTATGCTCTGTCCTGGTGTCATTTTCACTAGCAGACAAGAGGAAGAAGCATTATGTCAGAAGGACAAGTTTCAGTCTTGACATTAAACCTCTGTAGTTTGTAACCTGTCAGTCAAGAGAAGGAGAAAGTCACGTACCTGACCATCATGTGGTTTCTCTGCCTGCCCGTGAGAAGGTCACCAGGTCCAGTTCTGAATTTGTGCAGTGGAGAAGCAAAACCTTTGTGAAGGGTCATTAACAAGCACAAAGCAGACGGCATGGGTGGGAAATCATGGCCCTAATGTCAAATGGCTCTTAGACCTACCAGGAGAAATACTCAGTGAATTCTGTCCTTTAACACCTTCCTGAAAAGTTCTGCACATAAGAGCCTTGTCAGTTCTTGGAGCTCACATGTGTGCACCTAGATTTATTTTCAGCTCCTCCCAAATGTGAGGACACGTGGTCCAAACAAACCAAGCACATCCCCCTGTGGGCCAGCTGTGTCCATGCATTTGGAACAGTGAAAAGCATCTGCATTATTTTCTACCATGGCTTCTGTCCTACTATTCACCAGGGCTGCTTAGCTCTCTTAAACACAGTGAATACCGCAAAGCCCATTAGCATCTCAGCCTGCTACCTTTTGCTTGCCAGACGACTGTCTGCAGTGCAGACCTAGCCTTGGCTATAGCAGCCACAGATGGAGCAGTTTAGGAGACAGTGGAACCATTTCATGCTCCTGTCTTTGAGATTCTTACCGGTCTGGATGAATGGCTGAACAGTTTTCAAGGCTCTTTGGTCTATTGCTCAGACACCTGGGAGACCCATCCCTGTGTCCTCTGCAATGCCTCATTTCTGCCAGTTTATAACACATTCACCATTAAAGGAAATGTCAGTCAGGCCTGTGCCTAAGACCCACTTCTCAGTGTTTAATTCTGTGCATATCTTCAGGCACAAAAATAGCCCCTGACCCAGGCTAAGCAGCCTGATGTTTGCCTGTGGTTCTTGTGAGGTGCTGGTATTGGTGAGTGATACTGCAAGTATCCATCAGAGAACTACTTGTATACCACAGATTTTGATATGATGTACCCTTATTTCATTTAGTTCAACGTACTATTTAAAAAATTTCCTTCATATTTTCCCTTTGAACCATGGATTATTTAGAAATGGGTTGTTTAGTTTCCAAATGTTTGGAGAGTTTTCCAAATATCTTTCTGTTATTGATTTCTACTTTGATTCTGTTATGGTTGAAGGCCACACTGCGTGATTTTAATTATTCTGGATTTCTAGAGAAGGTTGTTTTATGGCCCAGGATGTTATCTTCTTGAAATATGTTCTATGGACACTTGAAAAGAATGTGGATTCTGTTGTTTTGGGTGGAATGGTCAATAAGTGTTGATTAGATTCTAATGGTAGCTACTGTTGTGTTTTTCTGTATCCTTGCTAGTTTTCTGTCTGGTTGTTCTATCAGTTGTGGAGAGAGGTATTGAAGTCTCCAGGTGTAATTGTGGATTTGTCTACTTCTTTCCTTTTTGCCATTTTCTGCTTCACATATTTTACAGATTTAATTTTTGATACTTACACATGTAGGATTACTTTGTCTTTTCCTTAATTGGTATTCATTTTTATGTAATGTTTATCATTGTTTCTGGTATTATTTCCTTTGACGTCTACTTTATTGGACATTAATATTGCCATTCCTCCATTTTACTTTTGCTTGTGTTTATATAATATGTTTTCCAACCTTTTACTTTAACCCATCTATATTGATATTTGAAATGAATTTCTTAAAGTATTGAACACTTGAGTTATGTTTTCTTAGTCCATTCTAAAAGTAACTGTTTTAATTGGTATATTTAGATCATTTACATTTAATGTAATTATCGATATATTAGCACTTAAGTCTGTTGTTTTTACTTGTTCTCTCTCTTTTTCTTTTTTCTTTTCTATTTTATTTTATTTTTTATTAAATCATAAGCTGTGTACATTAATGCATTTATGGGGTACAATGTCCTGGTTTTATGTACAATTTGAAATACTTTCATCAAACTGGTTAACATAGCCTTCACTGAACTTTCTTAATTATTGTATTTAGGCGTTTATACTCTACACTTAGGAGATTTGACATGTACCCTTGTAAAATGCACCATAGGTGTGGTCCCATCAAATACCCTCCCTCCACCCTGCCCTCCACCCTCTCCTCTTTCCCCTTCATCTTGGGCTGTAGTTGGGTTATAGCTTTCATATGGAAGTATGTTTGCTTATATATTGCTTTCATAGTATAGCTGAGTACATTAGATACTTTTTCTTCCATTCTTGAGATACTTTACTGAGAAGAATATGTTCCAGCTCCAGCCATGTAAATATAAAAGAGGTAAAGTCTCCATCTTTTTAAAGGCTGCATAATATTCCATGGTATGCATATACCACGATTTATTAATCCATTCATGGGTCGATGGGCACTTGAGCTTCTTTCATGACTTTGCAATTATGATTTGGGCTGCAATAAATATTCTGGTGCAAATATCTTTGTTATAAAGTGATTTTTGGTCCTCTGGATATATACCTAGTAGAGGAATTACAGGATTGAATGGCAGGTCTATTTTTAGATCCCTAAGTGATCTCTAAAGTTCTTTCCAAAAGGAAAATATTAGCTTTCAATCCCAGCAGTGTAGAGGTGTTCCCTTTTCTCCACATCCATGCCAACATTTATAGTTTGGGGATTTTGTGACATGGGCTAATCTTACTGGAGTTAGATGATATCTCAAAGTGGTTTTGATTTGCATTTCTCTGATGATTGAGGATGATGAGCATTTTTTCATGTGCCTGTAGGCCAAGTGCCTGTCATCTTCAGAGAAGTTTCTATTCAGATCTCTTGCCCACAATGAGATGGGATCACTTGTTCTTTTCCTGCTAATACGTTTGAGTTCTCTGTGGATTCTCAAGGGTTCTCAAAGGTTCTCAAACCTTTGTCAGAGACATACCCTTCAAGATATGGGATATGCATACCCATATCTTCTCCCAGGGCTGCCTGCTTGCTTTATGTATTGTGTTCTTGGCTGTGCAGAAGTTGTTTAGTTTGATCAGATCCCAGTAATGTATTTTTGGTGTTGCTTAAATTGCCCCGGGGGTCCTCATAAAATATTCTCCCAGGCCAATTTCTTCAAGTGTTTTTGCTGTACTCTCTTCTAGTACTTTTATTGTTCCATGTCTTAAGTTAATATCTTTCATCCAGTGAGAATCAATTCTTGTTAATGGTGAAAGGTGGGAGTCCAGTTTCAGTCTTCCACAAGTCACCAACCAGTTCACCCATCACCATTTGTTAAATAGGGAGTCTTTCCCCCACTGAATGTTTTTGATGGGCTTATCAAAGATCAAATGACAATAAGTAGCTGGGTTCATGTCTTCATTTTCTATTCTGTTCCATATATCTACCTCTCTGTTTTTGTGTCAGTACCATGCTGTTTTGATCACTATCGATTTATAGTATAGTCTGAAATCTGGTAGCATGATTCCTCCTGATTTGTTTTTATTTCTGAGTACTGCCTTAGCTATTCAAGGTTTTTTCTGATTCCATATAAAACGAAGTATTAGTTTTTCTAGGTCTTTAAAGTATGACAATGGTGCTTTAATAGGGATTGCATTAAAATTGTATATTGCTTTGGGTAGTATGGACATTTTAACAATGTTGATTCTTCCCTGCCATGAGCATGGTATGTTTTTCCATTTGTTAACATCTTCAGCTATTTCTTTTCTCCGAGTTTCATAGTTATCTTTATAGAAATCTTTCACGTCCTTTGTTAGGTAAACACCCAAATATTTCATCTTCTTTGGCACTACTGTAAAAGGAATAGAGTCCTTGACTATTTTTTCAGCTTGACTATTGTTGGTATATATAAATGCTACTAATTTGTGAGTATTGATTTTGTACCCTGCTGTATTCCTTGATCATTTCTAAGAATTTTATAGTTCAGTCCCTGGGGTTTTCCAGGTATACCATCATATCATCTGCAAAAAGTGAAAGTTTGATCTCCTCTGACCCTGTATAGATACCCTTGATCTCCTTCTCTTGCTTGATTGCAATGGCTAAGACTTCCATTGCAATGTTGGAAAGCAGTGGAGATAGTGGGCAACCTTGTCTGGTTCCTGATCTGAGTGGAAATGTTGTCAGTTTTACTCCATTCAATATAATATTGGCTGTGAGTTTGCTGTAGATGGCCTCTATCAGTTTAAGAACTATCCCTTCTATACCTATTTTCTTAAGTGTTCTGATCATGAAAGGATGCTGGATATTATCAAAAGCTTTTCCTACATTAATTGAGAGAATCATATGGTCTTTGTTTTTTATTTTGTTACTGCAATGTATTATATTTATAGATTTATGTATATTGAACCAGCCTTGATACCCTGGGATAAAACCCACTTGGTCATGGTGTATAATTTGTTTGGTGTATTGCTGGATTCTGTTTGCTAGGATCTTAGTGAATATTTTTGTATCAATATTCATTAGAGATATTGGTCTATAATTTTCTTTTCTTGTTGGGTCTTTTCCTGCTCGCTTGTTTGTAGAAAGTATACTGCGAGCTGTTCTCATGGGGGAGGGGACTACCATCTGCTTGGCGA
>CAUYRH010011055.1:0-61405 GCA_963574655.1 Perodicticus potto | reverse complement strand
AACTCTTGGGCTCAAGTGATCCTCCTGCCTCAGCCTCCTGAGTAGCTAAGACTACAGGCACCTGCCACTATGCCCAGCTAGTTTTTCTATTTTTAGTAGAGATGAGGTCTTGTTCTTGCTTAGGCTGGTCTCAAACTCCTGAGCCCAAACAATACACCAACTTCAGTCTCCCAGAGTGCTGGGATTGTGGGCCTGAGCCACCACACCCAGCCTAGTTCATTAAAATTAAATTAAAAGTGCTGATCCTAATCCGGTAATGCTGATCTTAATCTAATAAACTGATTCCATGACCCTCTGATGGGTTGTTATCAGAGGCTTAAAAAACACTGCTCTAGGCTCTGCGCCTGTGGCTCAACGGGCTAAGGCACCAGCCACGTATACTTGAGCTGGTGGATTCGAATCCAGCCCGGGCCCGCCAAACAACAATGACGGCTACAACCAAAAAAAACACTGCTCTAGAGGTCACTGGCCATATTCTTTGGAGTCATGGAGACCTGGAGTTGAGTTTCAGCTTTATCACGTGATAGTTGCGGTGGCTAGTGAATAGCTTCACTGCCCTGACTGTAAAATGGAGAAAAGGGCCTGGGCTCGTGTAGCTTATTGGAAGATTGGATGAAATAACACAGGAAAGGCACTTGCTTAGCATCTGGTTCCTGGTGAGCTCTGGAGTGATGGTGATCAAGAAGATGAAGAGGATGGTGATGGCTTTCAATTTCCAACTCCAGCGTTCTGTCAATGTGCATAATCTCGCATGGAAACTCTTATTTTTGCTGACAAGGCACACAAAAGTCAGTATGAGGCACTTGTAAGAGGAACTTGCATTTGGGGCAGGACTATTGTGCACCCAGGAAAAATGACTTCTAAAATGTGCTATTATTATAGGCTGGGTGCAGTGGCTCACTCCTGTAATCCCAGCACTCCAGGAGGCAGAGGCGGGTGGATTGCTCGAGCTCTGGAGTTCCAGACCAGCCTGAGCAAGAGAAAGACCTCATCTCTAAAAAGGAACTAGCTGGATGTGGTGGCAGGTGCCTGTAGTCCCAGCTACTCTAGAGGTTGTGGCAGGGGGATCGATTGAGCCCAAGAGTTTGAGGTTGCTATGGTCTGGGACACCACGGCGCTCTACCCAGGTTGACAGAGTGAGTGAGACTCTGTCTCAAAAAAAAAAAAGTGCTGTTATATTCCTGTAAGGCAGTGTTTTCTAGCCATTTTTATTTCACAGCATACTTGAACCTATAGATAAGCTTCCGTGGCACACTTAAATTATGTTAACAACACCAAAAAAATCCCCAAAACTATACTTACTGTACTTTGAATGTTTTTCGAAAATAATTTAAAGAACGATCTTTAAAAATTTTTGCAGGACACCTAAGATCCTCTCACAGCACACGGGTTGGAAGTCCCTGCTCTAAGTGGACTGTCAGTTCTGCTTCCCCCTGTGCGTTCTCAGAGCCACTCAGAAGCCTTAAACAGCCTGGGTAAAGACGCACAGACACCAGCTGGGCATTTGAGACTCTCTAGGAAGACCTGGATTCAAATCTCGGCTTCCTGTCTAGAGGAGTTGGTTCTGGACATTGCCTTTTCTTTCTTAGGTATCAGTGCCATTTGGGGGAGTAGGTTACCTTTCTGGCTGTGTATTTGTTCATCTCTCAAGTGGGACTAATGGTATTTCACTGAGTAGGGCCATCGTGAGGATTAGAGGATAGATAGAATGGGAAACACCCAGGGTTTGCTTCTGACACGATGGTGGCACCGTACAGAGCCTCCACCTGGGAGCCCGTCGCTCTGCCCACACCAGCAAACACATGTTCCTCTGGCCTGCCTCCTTCCTTCCCTCTGCCGGGACAGTGCCTGCCATCCATTAGGCTGTTCCCGTACAGACCCATTAAGTAATGATTTATATATTCTGTACGAGCTAGTTAATTTCATTGGCACTTTATCATATACTGCCTTCTGATCTTTCTTGCCTCATCTTTTATTATTGTAATTACAGTATTATTAGTGAGCTTCGTGTGATTGATGTCTCATGCCCTCAGTTCACTCACTCGTTCCTTGAGGGCAGCAATCATGCCTTGCACATCTGTGACTCTGCCAGTGTGCTCAGCACAGTTCCTTGTCATAATATGCGGGGGGCGGGGGGGTTAATTTTTAGATATAAATTTTTGTAGGAACAAAGTCTCTTTGTGTTGCTCAGGCTGGTCCCAAATACCTGGCTTCAAGCGAGCCTCCTGCCTTGGCCTCTCAAAGTGCTGGCATGACAAGCGCCAGCCACTGCACCTGGCAAATTATATGTGTTTAATAAACATGTGTTGGCCGGACATGATGGCTCACACCTGTAATCCTAGCTACTCCGGAGGCCAAGGCAGGAGGATTGCTTGAGCCCAGGAATTTGAGGTTGCTGTGAGCTGCTAGGCTGAGGCCACGGCACTCTACCCATGGCGACTCAGTCTCAAAAAAATAAATAATTAAGTGTTTATGGGTACCCTGGGTGACTTGATGTAGAGACAACATACAGAAGCACAGGACAGGAGTGTCTAGTGGTTAGCGCCGTGAGAGTGACCCTTAATGGATGCCGGTAGAGTTGAGGAGTTTTTGGTTGGGAGGGTAGAATTTCTGTAGGTGGAGAAGAGGGGAGGACACACGGCTGTGCGGGGAGAGGTGTTAGGTGACAAGAGTCTTCATGGGTGCTAAAAAAAAGATGCACCTGCAAAAGAAACAGGGCAGGGCACTGCTGAGGTCAGCTCCGGAGACACTCACACATAGGCCCTGTCTCGGCCTCCCTGTCTTGGCAAGCTTGACCCATCTCCTGGGACCCTGCAGCTCTGAGCTAATCAACTGTGGCTGTACAGGTGGAAAATTCTCTAAGTTTGTCACTGAGTGAAAATGCCTTTATTACAGCTTTAAAGTCAGTGTCCTCTGGCCCAGGTATTACTCAGACCTGTAATCCCAGAACTCTGGGAGGCTGAGGCAGGAGGATCGCTTGAACCCAGGAGTGTGAGGTTACTGCGAGCACGCACACACACTCTGCCTAGGGTGACAGAGTAAGACTCTGTCACTGAATAAATAAATAAGTAAATAATAAAGTCAATATCCTGTGGATATAAAATTTTAAATGGCAGTTATTTTCTTTTCAGTACATTAAAGGTACCTTTCTGTTGTTTTCTACCTTGCATTGTTTCTGCTGAGTAGTCACTTTAAGGCTTATGGGTTCTGTGGGGGGGGTTTTCGTTTGTTTGTTTTTTTTGAGAAAGAGCCTCAAGCTGTCACCCTGGATAGAGTGCTGTGACATCACAGCTCACAGCAACCTCCAACTCCTGTGCTCAAGCGAGTCTCCTGCCTCCGTCTCCCAAGTAGCTGGGACTACAGGCGCCCACCACAACGCCCGACCATTTTCTGGTTGCAGCCGTCATTGTTGTTTGGCGGCCCGGGCTGGATTCGAACCCGTCAGCTGAGGTGTACGTGGCTGGCGCCTTAGCCCATTGAGCCACAGGCGCCGAGCCTTGTTTTTTTTTAAAAGATAATAAGTCTGGTTCCTTCCTGACTCACTCTTTGCCCCTCCCGGCAGTTTTATGATTTTTTTACACATTTTTTTTGTTCTCAGCTGCTGTACCACAGTGCGCCTGGATGGGTTTTATTTGCATTGTCCATTTGGGGTTTGGTTGAAAGATTATTGGTCACTGGCTCTTCAAATAGCGCTGTGCCCTTATCCCGCTCTTTCTCCTATCTTTGCAAAACTCCAGATTACCCATATTTTAGATTTTTTTTCCTGGTGTTTTAGTTCTTTTTCATTTTTCCACCTTTTTGTCTCTCATTGCTTCATTCTGGGAATTTATTTTCTCTTCTGGTTCATTTACTAATTTTTTTCAGTGGTGTTTAAATCACCGTAAAACTCATTCATTGCATTCTTAATATTAATGATTTATCCTTCACTTCTAAAATTTGTTTTATAGAAAATCTGTTCTTTAGAAACTAGAACTTTTCCTTGTGGGGATGGAATACCGAGAGAGTTTATTTAATCACTAGATCTGCCTTAGAAGAAATACTAAAGGTAATATTGTTAAGTAGCAACATAAAATCACGTAAGTTTAAAAAGGTTGCTGATAAAGGTAATTATATGGACAAATAGAAAATATGATGATGCCCTAACAGTTGTGCATAAATCTTTTTAAATGCAGATGTAGAAGTTAAAAGACAAAGGTATAAAAATAACTATATAACAATAAAAATTGTAACATATATACAATAAGAATGAATAAAATTTGTTTTACAAATTTTTAGTTTTCTGACAAAACGTTCCATAATGTCTTTTATTTTCTTTAACATATTAGGCATAGATTTTTTTAAAGACTGCATCTGTAAAAACAAAACAGAAAACTGCATCTGAAAACATTTGGTTTCTGTGAATCCATCATATCCGTGTAAGATGTGTATCTGTGTCCCTGTGGGTCTGTTTCTATTGCCCTTTATTTCCCTTAGTTTTCTATTTTGTCACTTTTGATCTTCCATTCCTAGCTATATTGATTGAACGCTGGTGAATTGTATATGAAAAGGTCCAGGGATATCATGAACTCTAGGATAATGTTACTTTTCTCAAGATACAGGTATTTGTTTACATTTACTTCTGGCAGGTCCAGGTCATTTTAATTTGATCAGGGATTGAGGTGATTCAAAGCCGAGTTTGAGTTTTTGATAATGTTCTATTTTCATTTAGTTGTGCACGCGTTACTTACAAAGCTTGCGGAGAGGGGTGTTTCCAGGAGCCTCTTCTCCTGTCTGGGCCCTGATCTTCTGGTTTTGTTTCTCTAGTCACCTGAGTAGGTTGAAAAGTCTGCTCAGCTGCTAAGCCCCACAGCCGCCTCTGCAGGGCCAGATGTCCAGCTTCCTTTCCTGGATTTCTTTTTCTCCCAGATGCTGCCCACCTAAGGTTTGACTACCTTGTTAGCTCTCTGGTGGTTTTTTTGTTTTTGTGTTTGTTTCTGCTTTTGAGACAGAGTCTCAATCTGTTACTGGGTAGAGTGCCATGGCATCATCATAGCACACAGCAACCCCCAACTCCTGGGCTTAAGCGGTCCTTCTGCCTCAGTGTCCTGAGTAGTTGGGACTACAGGCACCTGCCACCATGCCCGGCTAGTTTTTCCATTTTTAGTAGAGACATGGTGTCATTCTTGCCCAGCTGGTCTCAGACTCCTGAGCTCAAGGCATCCACCCACCTCGACCACTCAGAATGCTGAGTTTACAGGCATGAGCCACTGCGCCCAGCCTCTGGGATGCCTTTAAACGGATTTACAAAAATACATTTTGTCTGTGTTTCTTAGTTACTCACCATGGGAGTTAGGTCTGAATTACCTATCATACCATTAACAGCAACACCACCCACCTCTCAGCCAAGGAGTTTATTATGTTAAATCCAGCAGGGCCTTTAGAAGCCTCTCGAATAGAGAATTAACAGGATGAGGGTGATATTTTAGAAAGATGACTATGTCAGTGGTGTACAAGCCAGAGAGCTGACAAAGTATCTGCGTGTAAAACAGTGATGAGACCCTGCTTTCTGAAGTGAGGTGAAAGCAGAGGGCAGGGGTGAAGAACCGGGTTCTCTGTGTCAGACTCTCCCCAGTGAGAGTCTTGACTCCCCGCTTACTAATAGGTTGCCTTTTAGCAGTTCCCCACCCTGTCCCCTTGTCTGTAATAAAGGATGATAAAGTCCCTACTCCCTGGGATTGTGAGAGTTAGGTAACAAAACTCATAGAAAATATTAGTTTGTTGGTTTATTTTTAAGAACACGGGGTGTTTGTTGCCCAGGCTGGAGGGCAGTGGCTATTCACAGCACAGGCCTGATTGCAGCACATTATAGCCTTGAACTCCTGGGCTCAAGAGATCCTCCTGCCTCTGCCTCCTGAGTGGGTGGGACTAAAGGTGCATGCATGGCCCTGCACCTGGCAAGGAAATCTTAGATTTAATGCCTGGCACATAGTACGTGCTCAGTAAATAGTCATTGCTAGTGCTATCCTAAGAACCAAACCTGAGTTATTTAGGTGAAAATTCAATGTGACTTTTTTTTTTGAGACAGAGAGTCTCACTCTTTCACCCTGGGTAGAGTCCTGGGGCATCACAGCTCACAGCAATCTCAGTTTCTTGGGCTCAAGCCTTCCTCTTGCCTCAGCCTCCTGAGCAGCTGGGATCACAGGTGCCCACCACCACACCTGGCTGTTTTTTCTACCTTTAGTAGAGATGGGTTCTGGCTGTTGCTCAGGCTAGTATCCAACTCCTGAGCCGAGGCAATCTACTTGCCTCCACCTCCCAAAGTGCTGGGATTACAGGTGTGAGCCACCCCACCCTGCCTTTCAACGTCACTGTTCACAGCACCACTCGGGCATGGCATTGTCGACTTTAGGGGCACCGTTCATTTTATGTGTCTCAGTGACTCACGCTCAATAGCTCACATGCCTTTATGTAACAGCCCCGCACCAGGGATAGTCTAAATATCCACCATGTGCTGAGCTGGTTTACAGCCAGATGCCAGGATTTTGAAGCTGGTCCCGACCCCAAGTCTCAAAGGTATGATGATAGGAGATTTTATTAATACAAAGTGCCTTTTGTCAGGCTTCTGGTAGGTGCTTCTATTCTTCTAACTTCCTTTGAAGTAGAGATTGTTCATATTTTAGGTGTATAGAACCGTAACATCTTAACCATTTTACTTTTAAAAAACAACCCAGTGTACGAGAATAGCTAACAAAAAGATAAATCAGATTATGAGCCTTTATGTTACAAAAGGATTTGGACAATCACAGATAACCTCAGAGACGATCTTTTGAAAAGTCTCATTTTTCTAGATGATCAAAATGGAGGCCGGAAAGATGGAAAGACTGGCCCAAGGGCACGCATCAGCAATGGCAGTCAGGACTAGGACACACGTGTCCTGATTTCTGTGGATTTTGGTTCTCTTAGGCAAAAGTAGCACCTGTGTGTCTCCTCCGCACAGTTACCTGCCTTCTCCAGTTCTTTTAGATTTCACAGGGCCTGGGTGTTAATGCCGGGGGCAGACCTGCCTCTCGGAAGGTAGACCAGTATGTCACCTTGAATTGTAACAGAGGCTAGAAAATACATACTAAGTAAGCATCTTGTCTTTTCAATGCTCAGTTATCTAACTCTCTCTGTCTGCCATCCCTCAGTCTTTTAATCTCTAGAAATAATATGTTTTAAGTGTTCCACTAAATGGTCAGTTTCTGGTGCTCCACTCAATGTAACAGAATTCCTCTTTTGCCTTTTTTCACACAAGTGGGGATGTATACTCACCGTTGATAGTCATGAGAAATCTGTGCCAAACAGCAAACTATTTTATTTTGTTTATTTATTTGAGATAGAGTCTCACTCTGTTGTCCTGGGTAGAGTGCCTTGGTATCACAGCTCACCCAGCAACCTCAAACTCTGGGGATCAAGTGATCCTTCTGCCTCAACCTTCTGAGTAGCTGGAACTACAGGCTCCCTCCCACCGCACCCAGATAGTTGTTCTATTTTTAGTAGAGACACGGTCTCTACTCTTGCTTAGAGTGGTCTGGATCTCCTGAACTCAGGCATTCCCCCTGTCTCAGCCTCCCAGAGTGCTAGGATTACAGGTGTGAGACACCTCGGCTGGCCAGGAGGTACTTTGTTATTGCGTCATCTCTGGCTCTGTTTTGATGGACAAAGGAAAGACCATCTTAGAAATGGACCTGGAGGCTTGGTGCCTGTGGCTCAATGGGCTGAGCTGGTGGGTTCGAATCCAGCCTGAGCCCGCCAAACAACAATGACGGCTGCAACCAAAAAATGGCCGGGCGTTGTGGCGGGCGCCTGTAGTCCCAACTACTTGGGAGGCAGAGGCAGGAGACTCGCTTGAGCCCAGGAATTAGAGGTTGCTGTGAGCTGTAATGCCATGGCACTCTACCCAGGGCGACAGCTTGAGGCTCTGTCTCAAAAAAAAAAAGAAATGGACCTGGAAGCGGGGGTGGGGTGGGAGGGAGTGGGGGGAGCTGATGGTGCTGGTGGAGGGTGGGTGGTCTGACCGCTAAATGCTTTGCAAAGGGAAAGTGAGTAGAGGAAAAAGAGGTGATGTCAGGCCAGTGAGGACAGGGGCACTGGGGAAAAAGCAAATTGGAGCCCAAGCAAGATGCTGGTGTGCTCCGGAATAGACAGAGTAAGTCGGGAGGGAAAGGCTCCTTGGTAAAGGACCTTAGGGGAACTTGATTCCTTTAGAGCAGGGGTATCCAACCTTTTTCCCCTCTCTGCTGTACATTGGAAGAAGAGTTGTCCTGGCCTGTACATAGCAAACATCAGTAAGCATAAAAAATAGTTGCATATTTTTCAAAATATCCAACACCCCAGATAAGGCAAAAAAATCCACACAAAATCAGCAGGTGGCCACCAGGTCACAGGTTGGACACCCCCAGCTTTGGTGCTTTAATTGAAGGTATTGGGGATTCCGAGTATTTATGTTATCCAGACACCCAAAGGAAGGAACGGGGAGCATAACTCTGCCACAGTGGCTGCTTTGATCTGCCCACCCTGGGCTTTTGGAAGGGTCCTACCTAACGGTGTTGACATGCTGTTCTTCTCAATGCCTGCTACGGGGGGTCTGCAGTGAGCACAGCCAGGACAGAAGGGTGTAAAGTCCCGGGGCCGTGTCTGGCGCTCCAGCTAGCTGGATGTGCGCTGTGGGCCTCCTGTGTCCCTAGGACCCTGCCATAGGCCATCCGGACCGCATCCCTCCCCACCCCAGCTCCTCCCTCGAGCAGGGGCAGGTGGCTCTAGGCCTCGGCCCCAGCCTGAGGGCTGGGGAGGTCGGAAGTGCAGACGCAGCAGCCAGCGTCTGCAGCACGGGTGCCTAATGTTGCATTTCTGTCTGCACAGGGCACCATGCCGGTGGAAAGGATGCGCATGAGGCCTTGGCTGGAGGAGCAGATCAACTCCAACACGATACCGGGGCTGAGGTGGCTTAACAAGGTGAGTGCTGACGCCCTGGTGGACCGCCGGAAAGTAAAACTATCCTGGTGTGTGCACAGTCTGATGGTCATTCATTAGAGAAACCAGCCACCCAAAAATGATCCTATCAACAAGTTTTATCATCCTCTTAGACGGAAGCCTCGGACGTGGGTAACGAGTATCCGCTTCCCTTTGGGTAGTTTGGTAACTCTTTACGGGAAGCTCCCTCCGGTATTTTTCTTCAGTGCTTCTAACTCTCTTCCTTTCTCTCCCCCGCCCCCGCCCCAAGGCTTTCTAGAATTAGAGGATGTAGAGACTCCAGGGTGTTATTATATGGGAAACGGAGGGTAGAGGAGCTCATTGCTTTTCTTTTCAGTGTTTCTTGTTTAAAGGAAACTTGTTTTTGTCTTTTTATTTATTTTATTTTATTTTTCAGTATTTTGAGGCAGAGGCTCACGCTGTCACCCTGGGTACAGTGCCATGGCCTCCGCCTAGCTCGCAGCAACCTCACACTCCTGGGCTCAAGCAATCCTCTTGCCTCAGCCTCCTGAGTTGCTGGGACTGCAGGCACTGACCATCACACCTGACTAGTTTTTCTATTTTAATAGACACAGGATGAGGCTCTTGAACTCCTGAGCTAAAGGGATCCTCCTGGTTCAGCCTCCCAGAGGATTACAGGTGTGAGCCACTGCTCTCCGCCATTGTTTTTGTCTTTTTAAAGACATTTCTTTTCCCCTTTGTGTGCCCATCTGTCTTAAAAAAGTAGTTTATCATTATACCACCACCATCACACACATATGCATAAAGACTCTTATGACTTTGTTAAGCTCAAACCTCTCAATTTAATTGGTCCTAGCTGTGAGTGGTGAATCAGAGATAACACCTGTAAAATTTAAAGAAAAAAAAACTTCTAGAAATGTGTAATCTAGAAACACAACAAAATATAATTCATCATGCCTTCTTTGAGGAGACCCAAAGGAGAAATTTCTCTCCTCCTGCTAGGAAGAATTGTAATTCTTCTGATCAAATGTTTTTTTCTTCTTCTCCACCCCTCCCCACCCTTTTCTTCTCTTCTTTTTTTTTTTTTCTTTTTTTTTGAGACAGAGTCTCACTATGTTACCCTTGGTAGAGTACCATCGCGTCACAGCTCACAGCAACCTCAAACTCTTGGGCTTAAGCGATTCTCTTGCCTCAGCCTCCCAAGTAGCTGGGACTATAGGTGCCCACCACAACGCCCGGCCATTTTTTGTTGCAGTTGTCATTGTTGTTTAGCTGGCCAGGGCTGAGTTCGAACCTGCCGCCCTCGGTGTATGTGGCTGTCACCGTAACCACTGTCCTCCGGGTGCCCCCCCTTTTCTTTTTTAATCTTAAGGACACAGTGAATAATTTAGCTGGCTAGGCTTTATCTTTTTGTCAGGTGCATGAGCTGAGAGCCAGATTGCAGATTGTGCCTGCTTCTAATAAACGACAGGGAGTTGCACCATTTTTTGTATTTGAGACAGTGTCGCTCTACCGCCCACATTAGAGTGCTATGGCATCATTGTAACTCACAGCAACCTCTCCTGAGTCAGCCTCTCGAGTAGTTGGGACTACAGCCCCCCGCCACCACACCCGGCTAGCTTTCTTTTTTAGGAGAGACAGGTCTGGTTCCTGCTCAGGCTGGTCTCCAGCTCCTGAGTTCAAAGGATCCTCCTGCCTCAGCCTCCCAGAGTGCTGAGATTATAGGTGTGAGCCACCACCATGCCCAGCCACTTCAGCCTATTGTTTTATTTTGTTTTTTACTAATATCACTTCGGGTTTAATGTTATCTTTTCCACCTTGGGCTTTACGTTATCTTTTCAGAGGTCTCTCAAATCTTAGCGTTTTTTGTTTCTTTTCCCATTATCCATTTATTTTTCATTCAGTGTTACTGATTTGAATGCATGTGTTATGAAATCAATAGAAGTAACTTCAGTAATCCATATGCCTATTTCATGGGACTTGTCATGCACCTTAAAGTCTTGTGGCAAACAGTATATTTTCCTAGGCTTGCTATATCTGTAGTATTGTAGATTTAGACATATAATTATCCTCTTCTCAAGAACCAAATAGGAAATTGGGTTGCTTCTTTGCCCACTTTGATGGCAGGGACACCTATGGAGCTGTCAGGGAAGAGTTGAAGAGACTTAGGGTAATAAAAATAAATAATAATAATAAAAGGTAGCTGCGTGTGGTGGCTCACACCTGTAATCCCAGCACTCGGGGAGGCCGAGGTGGGTGGATTGCCTGAGCTCATGGATTCGAGACCAGCCTGAGCCAGAATGAGACCCCGTCTCTAAAAATAGCTGGGTGTTGTGGCAGGTGCCTGTATTCCCAGCTACTTGGGAGGCTGAGGCAAGAGAATCGCTTAAGCCCAAGAGTTTGAGATTGCTGTGAGCTGTGATACCATGGCACTGTACTGAGGGTGACAAACTGGGACCCTGTCTCAAAAAAAAAAAAAGAAAGAAAGAAAAGCTAAGGTTAATTATTAAGTGCCTACTCTGTGCCAGGTAGTTCTCTGCACAGGTTACGTGATTACGTAATTACCACTATGGAGTAGATATGGTTATTATTTTCCTTTTTACAGATAAGGAAACTGAGGCACAGAGAGGGTAAGTGGGCTTCTGGTTTGAAGAACGAGATAACATTACCTGTTTTGATTTAGAGTGGGCGATGAAAGACTACACTGGCTGATTCTGAAGAGAAGTAAATTGCCTGGTTTTGCTTTTGCTTTTTTCTAAACGCATCCACCAATTTGGGGTGGCTTGACACAGGGAAGAATGTGCAGTGTCATCGTGCCCACCTGTATTGTGGAGGTGCTTGGGGTGCCGCAGGCAGCTGTCCTCTGTAGTAGATGGAACTCTGGCCCCTAAGGAGGTGTGTCCCCATCCTGCCCCCTGGAACCTGTGGGTGTTATTTGGACGAAGGGTTTTTGCAGATGTGATTAAGGATCTCAAGATGAGATCAGCCTGGATTATCTGTGAGGGATTTAAATCCCTTGCGAAGTGTCTTTATGAGACAGAAGAAGAGAAGAGACACACTGAGAGGCCAGCAGCAGAGACTGGAGCGACGTGGCCACAAGCCTAGGGGACTCTAGGAGTCACCAGAAGCCAAGGATTCTCCCTCCAAGCCTTGGGAAGGAGCGCGGCTCTGCTGACACCTGGATTTTGGATTTCTGGCCCCGGGAACTGAGATAGGATAAATTTCTGTTGATGTAAGCTGGCTGGTTTGTGTAATCCATCATGACAGCCCTCGGAAACGGAGATACCTCTAAGAACGTTTCCCGACTGTCACCCTCTCTCTAGGGATGCCTTGTCTTCCATCCACTTTGCCTATAATTTTCTCGTGGAGGACTAGAAGGCAAATGGGTTTCTCTTTGTGCCCCATTCAGGTGACCCTGACCTTCCCAGCTTCACTCACCTGGCTCGCACCTTGAGAGTTCTCCTAAAGCAGAGAGAGGGAGTGGAGACCCCTCTGCCACCTCCCTGGGATTGTCTGCTAGAGCTGGGCACGAGCCAGGCTGAGGAAGGAGAGGTTGCCCGTGGCTGCCAGCTCATACCGCTGGCTCAGAAGCCGTGGGCTGCAGCATGCTTGGGGCCCTGTCAGCAAGTGTCCCACTGGGGCCCAGCCAGAGTGGGCATGCGGCCCTTTTTGTGCACATGGGCAGTGCTATCACTGTCACTGCAGGCCTCTTCATACCTGCACTCCCCCCCGGGCAGGCTTTTTCCAGGTTTCCGATAACCGAGGCTTGTTGCCATTCATCTGTCTGCGGAAATACCGAGCCAGAGAGGCTAATGCTACGTCCTCCCCATTCACAAGCATTCTGCCCAGGAGCTCCCTGTCTGTATTTCAGGTAGTTTGAGGTCATTCCAAAATGTCTTTGCCCACTGAAGACTGTTGTAACTCTTAGAAAAGACACTGTCCATGGCTTTGTGGCTCAGTTATGCTCTAGGTGTTGGCACCGGGGCTGTCTGTGTCGTTCTGGACACTCAGTGACAGGTACAGTGCCCGGTAGGCAGGAGGCACCGCTCTGGAAGGATTGTCCTGAGAATGTATGGACGGACAAAGCTGTGCACTTGCAGAGGAGCCCGACATGGTTGGCTGCGTTTTGCACTTGTAAAATAATCAGACTCATGAACACTGGGTTGGAAATTTTCACCTGTCTCTCAGATGGAGAATCCACCCAACCCAGTACATCCTAGTAAGAAGCAAAAGGTGAGCCAGGCATGGTGGCTCACGCCTGTAATTGCAGCACTCTGGGAGGCCAAGGAGGGAGGATCACTTGAGCCTCAGAGTTTGAGGTTGCTGTGAGGTATGATACCACAGCATTCTACCCAGGGTGACAGAGTGAGACTCTGTCTCAAAAAAAAAGAGAGAGAGAGAGAGAGATGAGCATAAAATAAATAGAAGAAGATTAAATTAAAAAAATTTTTAAAAGTGACTGGGTGCAATGGCTCATGCTTATAATATTAGCACTCTAGGAAGCTGAGGTGAGTTGACTGCTTAAGCTCAGGAGTTCAAGACCAGCTTGAGAAAGAGTGAGACCCCAGTCTCTGCAAAAAATAGAAAAACTTGGGCGGCACCTGTGGCTCAGCGGGTAGGGTAATGGCCCCGTATACCCAGGGTGATGGGTTTGAACTCGTCCCTGGACAGCTAAAACAGTAATGATAACTGCAACAACAACAAAGCCGGGCATTGTGGCGGGCGCCTGTAGTCCCAGCTACTCTGAGGCTGAGGCAAGAGAATCACTTAAGCCCAATAGTTTGAGGTTGCTGTGAGCTGTGACAACATGGCAGTCTACCAAGGGTGATAAAGTGAGACTCTATCTTAAATAAATAAATAAATAATAAAAATAGAAAAACTAGCCAGGCATGGTGGTAGGTGCCTGTGTAGTTCCAGCTACTAGGGAGGCTGAGGCAGGAGGATTGCTTGAGCCCAAGAGTTTGAGGTTGCTGTGAGCTGTGACGTCACAGCACTCTACCTAGGGCTACGGAGTGAGACTCTGTCTGAAAAAATTTTAAAAGTAAAATAAATAAGAAGCAAAGAGGTGGTTAATCAACGTCTTAAGTTTGTTTCCATCTCCTGTTATCTTAGCCTCTTTCCTGTTGCTTATAATGGAGAACCTGGAACTGGGTAATTTATAAAGTCAGGGAATTCATTTCTTACAGTTGCACAGGCTAAATTTTACGAGACTTCAAGGTCAGAGCATCCCAGGGCAAGGAGGGTGAGTGTGCCAGCTCAGGTCTCCTCCTGTTTTTATAAAGCTATTCACCCTACTCTCATGATAGCCTATTAATTCATTAACCCATTTTTTCATGAATGGATTAATCCATTGACCTTATGACCCAGTCACCTCTCAAAGGCCACTCTGTTCAGTACTGCCATGCTGGTGCTTAAATTTCAACATAAGTTTTGGAGGGGACAAATATTCCAACCACAGCAGTAATGGAGCGAGTCCTTGGGATTCCCCTGATGGGACAGAGAGAAAGTTTGGCAAAGCTGCAGAACAGGCCTTGACTAGGGCCCTGTACTCTTTATTATGCATAGTTGCAAATGTACACAGCATGTTTGATTAGCCTGGTGATTCGAAAATTCCCATATGCCCCCTACCAAATGTATCAGCGTTTTGCTTTATCTTTGAGTATGTGTGGAGGATTTTAAAGCAACTCCCTGACTGTGAGCATTTGTAAGGCTTAAGAACAGTTTCTCACCTATCCACAATACTGTTATCAATTGGACAAAGTTATCAATAAATTTTATTTTTTAAATTTTATTTATTTATTTATTCTTTTTCCAGATAGTCTCATTCTGTCCCCTGGGTAGAGTGCCGTGGCCTCTAGTACCCCAGCCTAGCTCACAGCAACCTCAAACTCCTGAGCTCAAGTGATCCTCCTACTTCAGCCTCCCAAGTAGCTGGGACTACAGGCGCCTGCCACCATGCCCAGCTAATTTTTTTATTTTTAATAGAGATGGGTTCTCACTCTTGCTCAGGCTGGTTTCGAACTCTGGGCCTTGGCCTCCCAGGATTACAGGCTCTTCTTCACGCTACAGGCGTGAGGCTCTGCACCCAGCCATAATAATTTTTGAATGTTATCACTGCCGTGTTCATAGACAAAATGCCTTTTGAGTATCCCCTCAGATACCTTTTTATAGTTAATTTGTTAAAATCAGAATCCAAAGAAGATTTTGGGGCTGTTTATGGCTCTGAGTCTCTCCTGGCTGTGAGGTAACCCTTTTCTTTGCCTTCTTGCCACTGGCTTGTCGAGGGGACCAGGTTGGTTCTTGTTTTGTGCAGGGGCCTGTTGGCTGTTCCCTGGGGACTTCCTTGAGGAAGGAAGGAGGCAGCCGCCTATAGGTTCCCGTTTGCTCTTGCAGTTCTTCAAGACTCCCGCTCTGGTTGTCAGCGACCCTGTTTCCTGTTGTAGGTCTGTCTGACCCAGGCACCATGGCACCTGGGTCGTCAGGTAGTTCAGACCCTTCCCATTTGTTTCCTCCTTTGAAAGCAGGCTTGTGTCTGTTTACATCACAGTGTAAACATCAGGCTACCTCTGACTGGTGTGAGGATTCCAAACAAAAATAGCAAATGAATTGGAACATCTTATAAACCCTGGGTGTGTGTGTTATTTGAAAGCAACTCCCTGCAGAGGCAGAAGGAGATAACAGAACTAGTTTCCGGCGGCCAAGTCAGGTTTGCTGTGTGTCATTAAGATAACCTTACGTGCTTTTCTGAACTTGAGCAGAAGGGCAGAATTCTATGCATATGTACATGAGGGGGCCCTGGGACACGGAGTCTTACTGTTCACAGCATGTGTGCGGCCACCAAGTGTGCAGGACAAGTCACTCAGATTCCAAGCCACCTGGCATGTGCCCATGTCACGGGGTCTGCAGGGACACTCAGCCAACTCTGTCCCATAGAACACAGGGTTCTATGACCAGAATGTTCACTGATCAGAACCACTTTTGGTTTTAAAATGAATCTCACCTTCTTTTACCTTTCATTATGTTTTGTTTTGTTTTGTTTTGTTTTTTAGACTAAGTCTCACTCTGTCACCCTGGGTAGAGTGCTTGGCGACATCATCAATCACAGCAACCTCAAACTTCTGGGCTCAAGGGATCCTCCTGCCTCAGCTTCCCGAGTAGCTGGGGCTACAGGTGCCCACCACCATGCTCAGCTAGCTTTTCTATGCTAGCTGAGATGGGGTCTCACTCTTGCTCAGGCTGGTCTCAAACTCCTGAGCTCAAGGGATCCTCCTGCCTCAGCCTCCCAGAGTGCTGGGGTTACAGGATTGAGCCACCACACCTGACTTTTTTTTTTTTTTTTAAGATATTTGTGACTTTTTTTAGTCATTTCTTTTTTCCTCCCTGCCATGTGAAAAACTGGTTAAAAGTTACATGTTGTATTTTGAAAATGTAGGAGGCCGAGGTGAGTGGATCACTTGAGCTCAGGAGTTCAGGACTAGCCTGAGCAAGAGCAATACCCCATCTCTACTAAAAAGAGATAAATTAGCTGGGCATGGTGATGGGCGCCTGTAGTCCCAGTTACTGGGGAGACTGAGGCAGGAGGATCGCTTGAGCCCAAGAGTTTGAGGTTGCTGTGAGCTGTGATGCCATAGCACTCTACCCAGGGCAACAGTGAAATTCTTTCTGTAAAAAATAAATAAAATAAAAATTGACTATTTTAACCATTTTAAAGTCCACAATGAAGTGACATTGTGTGTATTGCAGTGTTGTGTAGCCGTCACCACTGCTTAGTTCCAGAACTTTTTTATCCCTCCAAAAGAACGCACTGTGCCCATTTCTGTCCCCTGCAGCTCATGGCAAGCACTCGTCCGCTTCCTATGGATTTGCCTTCTCTGGATATTTCGTGTAAAAGTAATTGTCGAGTATTCATCCTTTGGGGTCTGGCTTCTTTCACGTGGCATGATGTTTTCTGAGTTTGTCCGTGTGGTAGCGAGTGTCAGCCTTCGTTCCTTTCTGTGCCTGGGTAATATTCCATTGCAGTCATGTCCCACATTTTATTTGTTCCTCAGCCGTTGGGTATTTGTGTGGTGCTGCTCTGAGCATTTGCACATAAGTTTCTGTTGCAATATTTGTTTGCAATTCTTTGGGTACACGTGCCCAAGGGAAATTGCTGGGTCTCGGGTAATTCTGCATTTCAGTGTTGAGGAGCAGCCAAACTTGTTTTTCACGGCGGCCGTGCTACTTTACCTTCCCACCAGCAAGGCGTGAGGATCCCAGCATCCCCTCATCCTCACAGCATTTCTATTTGTGTCTTTTCATGCAGAAAGAGCTGCTCAGGCCCTTTGCTTATTTCAAGAAGACTCTAGTACCTATTGCTAAATGTGGTCATTGCTTTTGTGGTTTCATGGTTTTTGCATAGTTTCTGTGAGACTTGGTTTGTGTGCAGGTACACGTCCAGATGCTTAGAAGTATCTATACCTCATCTGGACCGATTTTGGGTATGTGAGAGAGATTTCAGATTGTGTCGCCTCAGAACTCCTTCGACCTAGAAAAAAAGTACAGCAGCAAATTCGTTGGGGTCTGCACCTTTAAGCATAAAGCTTCAGATTCCGAGTGTGCACTTTGGGAAAAGTTCTCTCACCGAAATCAGTTTTCATTTTTATTCATTTTCATGTGAACATCAAAAACATTACACTAAGTGATTTTCATCTACATTAAAAATAAAATTTCACTCAGACCTTTTCTGATCCCTTGTCCCTTTGAAACCGGCGAAGCTGAAACCCTGCTCTCTACAGATGACACAGGATGAACAGTCAGGAGTTTATGAAAAAGTCTCTTCATTTCTCAGTTCGTTATTAAGTGACTTTTCAAAATATGGCAGAATTTCCCCTTTTCACAGTTTTTGGGAAACTCTCCAGTGTTCTGAAATAGGCTGAGTTCTGGCTTTGTAATTGGTTCTGTGGGAGGCACAGAGTGATTTCAAGGACAGCTGGGACCCTTTCTGTTTTTCATTATGTGAGATGGAGGTGGTGGGATCTCTCAGCTGACATTTCCTTTCCTTCCCCAGCATAGAGTTCAGGTGTCCTCAGACCTAGCAATTCCCTCAACTATCTTGGGAGATTTTTTTTTTCATACAGTTTCCTGGGCTTTAATTTCTACAGACTCGGAAGTAGGACAGGGAATCTTCTAACCTTAAAAGCTGGGAGACCGTAGTTTCATCAAATACACGATCAGGTGACCTCAGTTTTGAACTTAGGCGCTTATTACCGTTAAGTTCAAAATCACAGAAAAAAATGGAAATCACGGCATATATTTAGCTCATTAGGTTGTTGCAAGAAAGAAAGCTGAGCCCCAGTTGGTTATGCACAAATGTCCAGTGGCACAGGGCCCTGGGAGCTGTGGGAGCCATCACAAGACCTACTTGAACCAGTTTCACATAGTTTTACTATGAGTGAGACTTCATTTATTTTTCTTCTTCTATTTTATGTTATGTTATGTTATTTTTTATTTTATTTTTCTGTCACCCTGGGTAGAGTGCTGTGGCATCATAGCTCCCAGCAACCTCAAACTGTTGGGCTCAAGTGATCCTCCTGCCTCAGCCTCCCCAGTAGCTGGGACTATAGGTGCCCACCACCACACCCTGCTAGTTTTTCTATTTTTAGTAGAGATGGGGTCTCCCTCTTGCTCAGGCTGGTCTCCAACTTCTGAGCTTGGGCAATCCCTCCTTCCTTTGCCTCCCAGAGTGCTGAGAGGACAGGTGTGAGCCACCATGCCCAGCCTTGACTTTATTTCTACAGCATTAATTTCTGATTGTGTGTTTGCCAAGGCAAGTAATTTTGAGTTTCCTCTCTGTAAGAGAGATAGTCATTCTGATAAAAGGGTTATATCCAGAGGCTTTTCTCCAGAAAATGAGTGTCATGATC
This sequence comes from Perodicticus potto, assembly GCA_963574655.1. NCBI lineage: Eukaryota > Metazoa > Chordata > Mammalia > Primates > Lorisidae > Perodicticus > Perodicticus potto. Next base: position 42,551 of record CAUYRH010011055.1, on the reverse strand, counting down.
TTCACACCTACTCATCCTGCCATCTCCTGCCGAACTGCATACCACAGAGATTAAAATGTTAAACAGAAGCCTTCTGTTTCTGTTGGATTTTCAAGCAGGTGGAGGCATTGGGGTCCTTGTGATGACAGCCTCTGATAGACCCGACTTCACTTTAGCATAAAGGGGTATCATTTTGAAAAGTTGCCTAATGTTTAATTTACCTAAGACAGTTAGAGTTGCTATTTACCAGATGATGGGATAAAATAAGAATGAGCATTAGCATGTCATTTATCTGTGGTCCTATAAAAGAGAAGAGGCATAGATAACGGAGCACATTGGTATATCCTGTATCGTCACCTTGACCTTGGAATATATTCCCTCTCTCCCAGCAGACCTTGAGAGGCTGTGAATCTCATTTGAGGTAGACTGTCGAGATGGGGACCCAGTGAGGAAGTCAGTTTGATGCACAGTAGATTTTCCTGTTATTGTCTAATTTAAAACGTCAGTGCTGCTTAGTGGGGACTCTTACACTCTAGAGCTGTGTTTTTCAATCTTTTTAATCTCATGGCACGCTTGAACCTATAGTTAAACTTCCACGGCCCACTTAAATTATGTTAAACCAAAAAGAGTAAAAAAAGAATATACTTACTGTGCTTTGAACTTCTTTTGAAAATAATTTAAGGAATGATCTTTAAAAAAATTTTGTGGCACACTGGTTGAAAATGACTGCACTAGAGCTTAAGAACCTTCTGCCATGGTGGGTCAAAACCCATGACTCAGGTCTTGTTTACTTTTTTTTTTCTCCAGGAAAAGAAGATTTTTCAGATCCCCTGGATGCATGCAGCTAGACATGGGTGGGATGTGGAAAAAGACGCACCACTCTTTAGAAACTGGGCCATTCACACAGGTATTAAACTCCTTGCGTCATTTTAGAAGCAGGTACTATTAATTTTCTTTCATTATACTTATAAACTATCCTGGCTTAAGGCCTCATGAAGGCAGCTCTGAAAAACCTGAGAATTATCCCTAGGCATGTCCAGAACACGTGGAGTAGGAACTACACCAATGACAAGCAATGTTCCATCCATCCCTTAGAAATTTAGTCCTTAAATTTCTCGTAAATAATGGCATTTTGATAAATTCCCCAGATGTTACCAAGGGAACATAAATTCATCTTGTGCCTGAGCTGTAAATCTAAGTTGACTACATCTCCCCCCAATATGGCAGTCAGGAGTATATTTACTTATTACAAAAGGTAGGCAGGGAGCTATTTTCAAATGGACTTTTTACTTAATGGTTGAGAGTCACTTCTATTTGCTGGCCCTCCAGTCTTCGGCTTATGCAGAGATTGCCCCATTCTTCTACCATTGTGTTTTTCTCTCCAGCTGTTTGGTAGAACCAGGAGACCAGTTTGTCCCAGTTTGTCTTGAAGTATGCTCAGGCTTTTGTTTATTTATTTATTGTTTCAGGTTAATTGAGTGTACAGTGAATTAAGTTACATTGTGTGCATTTGTTAAGTAAAGCCCCTCTTATAGCTGTGTTAAGCCCCAAGAGGTGTGCCATATACCCTAACATTGTCCCCGTTAAGTGGGAGCACACCCATCCCCCGCCTTCTTCCTGCTACCTTGTTCTCCCTTCCCCCCACCTTGAATTGATTAGAGTTTTTCTCTTGTGTGGGCATGTATTAGATCATCTACTGGTTTCATATTAGAATTGAGTACATTGGCTGTTTGCTTTTTCATTCTTGGGATACTTTACTAAGAAGAATGTGTTTCAGCTCCATCCAGGTTAATATAAAAGATGTGAAGTCTCCATCTTCTTTAATAGCTGAATAGCATTCCATGGTATACATATATTTTGTTTGTTTTGTTTTGTTTTGTTTTGTTTTTTGAGACATAGTCTTACTCTGTCACCCTGGCTAGAGTGCCATGGCATCATAGCTCACAGCAACCTCAAACTCTTGGGTTCAAGTCATCTTTTTGCCTCAGCCTCCCAAGTAGCTGCGATTACAGGTGCCTGCCACACACCTGGCTAGTTTTTTCTGTTATTAGTAGAGACAGGGGGTCTCACTCTTGCTTAGGCTGGTCTTGAACTCCTGAGCTCAAGAGATTCACAGCCTCAGCCTCCCAGAGTCCTGGGATTACAGGCATGAACCACCATGCTGGGCCATGTTCAGGCTTTTAAAATAAAATTCCCTCCTTCCAAGAACCTTCCCAGTCCTAGACAAACCAGAACAGTTGGTTACTTGAGGTGTAGCCAGGAATGAAAAGATTTCTCTGTACGACTATCCAGCAAATTTTAAAATCTGTATCTCATTTCCCCCACTCTTTTTCTTAACCCCTGGCTATTTTGTTAGGAAAGCATCAACCAGGAGTAGATAAACCTGATCCAAAAACATGGAAGGCGAATTTCCGATGTGCCATGAACTCCTTGCCTGATATTGAAGAAGTTAAGGATAAAAGTATAAAGAAAGGAAACAATGCCTTCAGAGTATACCGTATGCTGCCCTTATCTGAGAGACCTTCTAAGAAAGGTAAAAATTAGCTACTAAGAAATTGGTCACTTAATGTATGTGTAGTACCTTTGTGATTTCTTTATTTCTATCTCTGTAGTCACGTCAAGGGTAGAATGCCTTGCTCATACTGTGGGTAATAATTCTGCCCTTACCCAGCTTGGAAATGTGATTTTCAAGTTACCAAGCGCAATAAATGATAATTTGGAATTTCAACTGTAATTTGAATGACAGTTTGGAATTTTGACCATGTGCAGATTAAAGCCACATGGAGAGTTTCAGAAAGAATTTAATTTAGGGAGAGGTGTTTCTCGTAGGTCCTTAATGAATTAACCCCAAACTACATTTTTGTTGCCACAGGAAAGAAACCAAAGACAGAAAAAGAAGACAAAGTTAAGCACATCAAGGTAATCTTTGGTTGTTGGGAGAGAATATCAAAGTTGTGATCACAATCGTGACGCATATTCTGTTTCATGACAAGTAATGTGACCTCTGCAGACTGTTTAAATCTTCTCTTGCCATCGAATCTCATACACCTTACGTAAGATCGCCTCTTCAACATGTACCTACTCCCAGAGATAGATGCACACAACCCCTGCTTATTCCAGTTTCCCTGAGAAATTTATGAATGAAGTCATAAATTCACACAAAGTTTGGCAGTCTGAAGTCTCCATCTGGTCACCACGACTGTTGCCAGCTGGCCACTCAGTTCCAAGGAAGCCCCAGCAACCAGCTTGTGTCTCATACTGTTAAGTATATTTTCAGGCTATTAAATATATTTTAATAAGGCCAGGTGAGGTGGCTCATGCCTGTAATCCCAGCACTCTGGGAGGCCAAGGCGGGTGGATCCCTTGGGCTCAGGAGTTTGAGACCAGCCTGAGCAAGAGTGAGACCCTGTCTTTACTAAATATAGAAAATCTAGTCGAGTGGGGTGGCAGGTACCTGTACTCCCAGCTACTAGGGAGGCTGAGGCAGGAAGATTGCTTGAGCTCAAGAGCTTGAGGTTGCAGTGAGCTATGAGGTCATGGCACTCTACCCAGGATGACAGAGTGAGACTTGGTCTCAAAAAAATAAAATAAGTAAACAAATAAATTTTGATATATAGAAGGTATTATATACGTCTATTAAAATCTATTAACTGTACTTCACATCTATTCCATCATGGGCCATTAGGTGGAGGACCCTGAGGTCCGTTAGTGTAGCCTACAGTAGTTTCTTTCTGCTCCACTCTCGAGCCATCTCACATACCTCCCAAGGGTTTTCCATAGGGGGGGTGTGTGTGTATGAGAGAGAGAGCTTCTCGGTAGGCTGTGTTGTCTGAACTACCTGCAGATTGAGGATCTTTGTGCATAGACTGTGTAGCCCTTGTTACATAATAAGAGAAGAGCTGGATATCCCAGGCAAAACTGGGGACAAGCTTCAGGTGCTGAGCAAAGAGCAAGCACTACAGACCCAGGCCCAAAGACCACCAGCTCCCAGGCCTCCGTGCAGGTGAGGAAATTGAGGGTCCAGAGAGATGAGTGACACACATCCAGGATTACCTGGTTACTTAGGACTGAATTTGAAGATGCTAAGTATTATGGTTTATAATTTAGAATAACTATTAGAGAAAAAAGAACCGTGCTGTTTTTCAACACAACATTGAAAAACAAGCCAATAAGTTGAAATAGGGAAAAATACAAAAGAATTGATTTCATATATAAAACTAGATTTGAGAAGGTTATTAAATTATAAAGGAAAACTTAGAAAAGTTGTTAAAGAGTTTCAGATATGTATCTCCACAGTGGAAAATAAATATTTTTAGGCAGAGGATTTTAGCAATGATACTTCTAGTTTCACTTTCAGTATTTTTAGGTTCTGACTTATTTTAAATATGGCGTAGTACTAACGGCCAATTTCGTTTTAACTTTTTTTTGGTGGAAAAATTTTATGCACATAGAAAGGAAACAAATGAGTGAAATCTACCCCATAGACCTTCATCTCTAGTTCAGTATCTTTATCTATTTCCCAACTTCTGGTATGAAATTTCAGATATTCAACTAACTTTGACTTTCAAAAACCACTTGTGGCATGATGCAAATTGCAAACATCATATCATTTCTTCCATAATAATTCATTATGGAAACACTCATATTTAAAAGATAAGTGTTTTTTAAAAACTGTGTATTTTAAAAATACCACCGTAGTATTATCATGCCCGAAAAAATTAAAAGTGCTTCCTTTAATGTCATCGAACATCCAGGCAATATTCAAATTTCCAGTTATCTCATAAATATTATAATTTTTGTATAGTTTGTTTACTTGAATTAAGATCTTTCTAAGATTTACCTGTGATTTTCGGATATGTCTTTTAAGTATTTTTTTTTTTAATTTATAGGTTTCCCATAGATTCCACTTAAAATTTTTATTTTTATTTTTTGCAATTGGGAGAACTAAATTGTTAGCCATATTACATTTCTCACAGATTAGGGTTGTTTTTTTTTAAGAAACAGGGTCTTGCTGTGTTGCCCAGGCAGGAGTACAATGTTGCAATTATAGCTCACTGTATCCTTGAACCCATGGGCTTCAGTGATCTTCAGGTATCCTCAGCCTCTCAAGTATCTGGGACTAGAGGCAGCCAACACAATGCCCAGCTATTTTTGTTGTTGTTGTTGCAGTTGTCATTGTTTTAGCTGGCCTGGGCCTGGGTGTACGTAGCTGATACTCTACCCACTGAGCTATGGGCACTGCCGTGGCTAATTCTTTTATTGTTGTAGAGATGAGGTCTTGGTCTCTTGCCCAAGCTGGTCTCAAACTTCTGGTCTCAAGCTGTCCTCCCAGTTCAGCCTCCCAAAGTGCTGGGATTGCAGGTGTGAGCCACCATGCCCGATTAAGGCCTATATTTTGATTAGTGCTATTTAGACAGAAGAGTATAGCTTCCCCACAAATATATGATTGTGAAGAATTAGCTACAATCTGAAGAATGACTGTATCATTTACTACTATTTTCATAGCATCTAGCTCAGTGCCTGGCACAGAATAGATAGTTAATATATTTGGTAAGTAGATAGATATATATGCATTTGTGGACTAAATAGATGTATAAATAAATATACATCGGGTGGGAGTGAGGGGTTTTACATTAGAATAAAGACCTACTTTCATAATCACAGTTAATGAAGAAATACAAAGGGAGTAACATGTTTAATTTTTTTTTTTTTTTTTTGAGACAGAGTTTGACCCTGTCACTCTGGGTAGAGTGCTGTGTCATCACAGCTCACAGCAACCTCAAACTCTTGGGATCAAGTGATCATCCCGCTTCAGCCTCCTGAGTAGCTGGGACTATAGGTGCCCACCACCACGCCCAGCTAATTTTTCTATTTTTAGTAGGAAGGTCTTTCTCTTGCTCAGGCTGGTCTTGAACACCTGAGCTCAGGCAATCTACCTGCCTCAGCCTCCCAGAGTGCTGGGATTACAGATGTGAGCCATTGTGCCTGGCCACGTGTTCAATTTTCAACACACTTTGCTCAAATTTATCCCTCATATTCCATTGTCTGTCACGATACCAGTGATTATAAGCTACACCATTATTTTATGTATCTCTCAGAAGGAAAACTTGACACCTCATTAATTATGAGGTGTGTCTTGTTTCAGGGATATGGAAGTGTGAGGAAACATGCATGTGGCGCTTTCATAAGTATAGGATCTCTGCAGTCACAGCAGCGTTGGTAGCCCCTTCCTGTGCCTACCAACATGAGCAGGTTGTGGGAGGCACAGCCGTGGTTGGGCTTGGTCATATTTGCCCCAGGGAAGTAGGTGAGAGGTTCCCCTTAGGGGCAGTCTCATGGGGTCAAGGTCCATCTTAGCAAAGTGTGTATTGTGATGAAATCTTTCCGCAATGACGGTGTGGTTAATACCTGAAACTTACCTTGAGCAGAGGCAGGTGAGATTCCTCAGACACGTGCACAATCTACCTTTGGAATTGAAATCTTCTTGCATTTGCCTGCAAGGAGAACACGGGAGATGAGTGAGGGATGAGTGGGCCAAGTTCTGTGGCTCATGGATGTTCAAGCCATTGTGTTGACTTAATGTTTCTGTGGAGTGTTTTAAAAGTTAGCTCCCCACCTGGGCACGGCGGCTCACGCCTGTGATCCCAGCAGGAGTTTGAGACCAGCCTGAGCAAAATCGAGACCCTGTCTCTACTAAAAATACAAAAAACTGAGGCAAGAGGATCGCTTGAGCCCAAGAGTTGGAGGTTGCTGTGAGCTATGATATCACCATGGCACTCTACCCAGGACAACAGTGAGACTCTGTCTCAATTGAAAAAAAAAAACAACTAACTTTCAAGGGCATCTGGAATTATACAATCAAAGGACTTTATCCTTACTGAGCTGTTAATACATTACTTTTTTTTTTTTTTTTGAGACAGAGCCTTAAGCTGTCACCCTGGGTAGAGTGCTGTGGCATCATAGCTCATAGCAACCTCCAATTCCTGGGCTCAAGCGAGTCTCCTGCCTCTGCCTCCCAAGTAGCTGGGACCATAGGCGCCCGCCACAACGCCCGGCCATTTTTTGGTTGCAGCCGTCTTTGTTGTTTAGCGGGTCCGGGCTGGATTCGAACCCGCCAGCTCAGGTGTACGTGGCTGGCACCTTAGCCTGTTGAGCCACAGGCGCTGAGCCTCACATTACTTTTTATTGTATATCAAAATACACCTACACTCTGAGTTAATATGTCCTATGCAAATATGTAACTGGATAGACTTCGTAGGTTTTTCTTCTGTTGAGAAAATTTATCTCGTGTGAGGTAACTAGGCTTGCAGACTTGCTATTGAAGCAAGCCTTCCCCGGTCTTCAAGTTGAGTTGAAGTTTTAATTAGCCAACAATGTTTAGAACATGCTGGCCTAGGATCTGAATTTTTCTTGGGTCACTCAGATCATTTATCTCCATACTGTATGTTCCTCTCCACCTCCCCAGCAAATATGATAGTTTCCCTGAGACTGGAAGACCCAAGGCCCATTGGCCGAGTAGTTGGTACAGAAACTCTGCCTCAACATTCTTTGATATTCTTTTTGTAAGTATATTCTACATACTTTTACATGAACTAAGCCACTATCTAGGGAAGTAAGAACAAAAAAACCAAAAGGAATCAATAGTAGATTGTACTTTATCAGTGAATACTCCATTGGACAATTAAATAAATGAACTCATCCTAGAAAAAGTGCTACATACCGCATTGCCGAACATCATGAGTAATCACCAGAAGGTGTGCACTGATGCCCGCGCCTGGTCCACACTTCAGAGTACTTTTGGAGCTCTTTGTGGAATGGCTGTCAGAGCTGTCATTGTATGAGGTCTGTCAGTTAGGTTCTGCAACTCATCCTAGAAAAAGCACTGCATACCTCATTGCTGAGTATCAATGCAGTCACCAGATGGCAAAGTGGAGTACTTCAAAGGTGAGCACAGTGGCCAGGAGCAGTGGCTCACGCCTGAATCCCAGTACTCTGGGAGGCCGAGGCAGCTGGATTGCTAGAGCTCAGGAGTTTAAGACCAGCCTGAGCAAGAATGAGACCCCATCTCTACTATCCCTTTTTCTACTAAAAATAGAAAAACTAGCCAGGTGTGGGGGCAGGTGCCTATAGTTCCAGCTACTTGGGAGGCTGAGTCAGGAGGATCGCTTGAGCCCAGGAGTTTGAGGTTGCTGTGAGCTATGATGACACCACAGCACTCTAACCAGGGTGACAGAGAGAGACTCTGTCTCAAAAAAAAAAAAGAAAAAACAAATAAGTGACCGGAGTGACATTTTGCAATGAGATACATAGCACTTTTGTTAGGATGAGTTCCAGAACTTAATTGTCCAACCTCGTATATGTGTTTCAAAAAATATCATGAAACAGGTCACTCCCTGGGAATAGACAAGGCAAAGGACAATAAAATGGTATGTAAACAGAGGATGGTAGCTGACATTTCTGAGCCCCAAAGTCCAAGTTCCAGCCAGGCATTATCATCTCAGTGAGTGTTCCCCTCAATGGTGTGTGGTTTTGCTGGTCTGAAGAAGGCTTCCCCTGAACTCTCTCCCCCAGGCCGGTTTGCTTTTGCTTAAAATCCCTTGAACTGTAAACCAAATGCTGGGTTCTCTAATTATAGGAAAGGTGCTTGAATGTAAATATTTGGCAGAGCTCATGAACCAGGCAGGAGCCGGGGCCTGTGGAGTGAGGCGAGAGGATTAGAAACCCGGAAAGCTCTGAGCTACTTGACTTGCAGGAGAGCCTTGACCTGAAGTGAGAAAGGGAACTGGAGGAGGAGGCCGGTCCAGGATTGGCCAGACCAGGCCGTGCTGGAACCAGGCAGGGCCAGGGGGAACATTTGAGCCAAGGGTAGGAACGGGGAGGAGGGGACAGGAGAGGATACAGGTGAGGTCTGGGAGGTCTCCCTGTGCATGTTGCACAGACAACTGTGCAACCCTTTTCTAATTTGGTAACTTGGGGTCAGTGGTTTTTTAATACAGGTTAGCTTTAGATATCTCTCTGTTCAATAATTTGGGAAATTCGGGCTGGGTGTAGGGCGGATCCTTCTCCCCGGGCCTGTTCTGCACCCTGGATGGAGACCTTTCAGGAGGCACTGGCTACATTTTGGCTACATCATTGATGATACTGTCCTTTCAGCGGGGATAGTGACAGTGAGATGGTTTGCGCTGATTACCTTCAAATGACAGGTTATTTTATTTATTTTGTTGTTATTATTATTCTTTAGATCCTCATTCAGTTACCCTGAGTGGAGTTCCCTGGCCTCATAGCTCATAGCAACCTCAAACTCCTGGGCTCAAGAGATTCTCTTGCCTCAGCCTCCTGAGTAGGCACCCAATACCACACTCAGCTAGTTTTTCTATTTTTAGTAGAAATGGGGTCTTGCTCTTGCTCACACTAGTCTCAAACTCCTAGGCTCAAGCAATCCTTCTGCCTCAGCCTCCTGAGTAGCTGGGACTACAGGCATGCACCACCATGCCCAGCTAGTTTTTCTATTTTTAGTAGAGATGGGGGTTTTCACTCTTGCTCAGGCTGGTCTCGAACTCCTAAGTTTAAACAATCCACCTGCCTCCACCTTCCACGGTGCCAGGATTATCGGCATGAGCCACAGGGCCCAGCCTGTGGATGTGAGAGGTGTAAATCGTGTTCAGAATAGTCCGTCTCAGTCTCCATCGGTGGATACAAGATTCCTTTAGGGAAATGTACAAGTCAGGAACCCGGAGAGGAGTGCGGTGTTCAGAAGAATCTGTCTCAGCCTCCATTAGCGCCGGGTTTATTAAGGCAGAAGACCTCTGGAATTGAACTGTGTTGCGTGACCCAAGACTGAGTTCAGCTGCTGTGTCCCCTCAGGCTGAAAGCAGTGCAATCTTGGAAAATTAATTTAGTATCTGAGTCATAGTTTTCTCAAGTGTAAAGTGATGAAAGTATCACTTGCCACTAATTAAACTGCAGATCATGTGAAACACATTGAGGTCGTCAGCCGAGAAATCAGAATTCATTTAGGTGTTTAGGTATCTCTGACTGCCTCTTTAAATTTTTAAGAAACCTAGAAGCAGAATGATTAAAAATAACATAAGGCAGCAGAAGAATCCATGCAAATGAGTGGTTCTGTCCGCAATTCCTTTGGATACCTGTGCCTTCTTTTCTTTCTTTTTTGAGAAAATTGAGGAAATGGAATGATGAACGGAGGGGCATCTTTTGGGGAGGGGACCAGCAAGGGGCAAGTAAAGAAGCTATAAAGACTGGAGAGGTGGAGACTGACTCAGCGTCAGCAGGTCCAGTTGCAGAGAGGAAGAGTGTGGCCCTGCCAGTCAGGCACGGGGTCAAGGGCAAGGGGCTTGAGGAAGGTCATCAGATTTGGGACAGCAGAGTTTTTATCAGTGACCTTTGGTAACAGGGAGCACTTATTTAATAATAAGTGCCATGTATGTGCTTATCTCATTTAATCTTCCCATTATCCTCACAAGGCGAGTCCTAGTATTGCCATCTGAGGTGCCCTCAGAGAGGCGTATGGAGGTTACCGAAGGTCCTACAGCTCCTGAGAAGTAGGGGCACCGAGCTTTGCCCCCAGCCTGTCTTGTCCCAAAGCTGGGCTCCTGCCACCCTGCTTGGGAATTAGATTCCCCACACGGAGTGGAAGGCAGACCCCAGGTGCCAGCCGGGTACAGGTGAAGTTAGGAAGACCAGACGCGGCTTCAGAAGTTTGGTCACGCCTGTGATCCCAGCACACTGGGAGGCCGAGGCACTGAACTCTACTGATCTCAGGAGTTCGAGACCAGCCTGAGCAAGGGCGAGACCCCGTCACTGCTAAAAGACAGAAAATGTAGCCAGGTGTGGTTGTGGGCACCTACAGTCCCAGGCAGAGGCCGAGGAAGGATTGTTTGAGCCCAGGAGTTTGAGGTTGCTGTGAGCTATAATGATGCCATGGCACCCTGCTCAGGCCAACAGTGTCTTGGAAAAAAAAAAAGTTTGGTCACTAAGGGAAAGAAAAACTGGTAACTCTCAGGTCACTGGCAAGTGAGTTTTTTTTACAAGGTGCTCAAGGAGAACGGAGAAATAGTCCTGCCCAGTGGGTCTGCTCTGGGCCTCCTTAGGTATGGCCTTGAGTACATCTGATAAACCATGTACTGGGTTTTTTTGTTTTTTGTTTTGTTTTGTTTTTTTCAGATTAATATGAGATTAATAACCTATAGATGAGTAGGTTACATTGTGTGTGTGTGTGTGTGTGTGCTTTTTTTAAGAAAAAGAGCTGTGCAGTGAAGTGATGCTCTGAAGCTGTGGTTTTTACGGTGGGAGTTTCCCAGGTGGGATTCTGAAGGGAGGGGGTTATTTCCCTCTTTGCCTGTGTGACTTCTCCAGGATATTGGGGGGGGGGGCGTCATCACTGATTGTAGGTAGTGTCTAAATGTGTACATGAGAATGCTCACCATGCTCTCGGGCAGTGCCCCCCTCCCGACTCTGCAAAGCACAGTCACAGCCCCCACACCAGGCCTCTGCTCCCAGCACCGGTCCCCCCACCCCTCCATCTACTTCTTCCACGGCCGGCTCCCTAGGAGGCAACCGTCATGGCTCTGACCTGACGTGGTTGTTGTTCTAGAAGCAGATGCAAGCGCCCCTGAGGAAAAGCTCCCCATCACAATGCAGAAAGCCACTGTCCCTCAGGACTGGCCTCCCCAGAGGTGGCTGGCACTGTCAGAGGGCATGGGGGCCTCTGAATGAAGCAGGAATTCAGAGCGTCAGTCCACAAAAGGGATCTGTTCTCATTACTTGTTAGTACGAATGCGTACACTCGTGGGATGGGCTCTGTGGGGTCCTGCGGGGTGTTCTCGTGAAGCTGTGAGTGTGGCCTGGCCCGACTGGACTGCCAGGGAGAGGCAGGCTTTAGCGGTGAGGGTGGCCCTGTGACCAGGCGCAGGGCGCTGGAGAAGCCAAAGTCCATGTGGACTGGATCTGAGGAGAATCCACCTGGCTCCTCTGGGTTCCTGCTCTCGGGCCAGTCGTGGAGGCAGAGCTTTTCCTAAGACGTAATTGTGAAAAAGGAGTGTGCCTTGGTGAGCAGGCCAGGTGTTGATTCTTTGGGGCCCTCCCCGTGCAGTGCCGTAGTTAACGCAGACGGTCACACAGAAGGTCATGCAGCCCTGCTGGGCCTCAAAGCCATGGTCTACAAGTGGAGGCATTTCCTAAGGCCAGCCAGATCCACTGGCTCTGTCTCCTGGAGGGAAACAGAATAACCAGTGCACACTGTACGCAGAGTCCTGCTTCTTAATAGCAGGCCGATGTAAGGAAGTCTGCAACGGGTTTGGCCCCTGAGCATGAATGACCCCAGCATTAAACAGAGCGGACAGAGGGTACAGTTTCAACTAAGAGAGGGAAAAGGAAGTGTTCTGAATTCTTTTTTCTTTTCTTCCTAGCAAGAACCAGTTGAGTCCTCTCTGGGGCTTGGTAATGGAGTAAGTGATCTTTCTCCTGAGTTTGCGGTCCTGACTTCAGCCATAAAAAATGAAGTGGATAGTACGGTGAACATCATAGGTAAACTATTTTGACATCTCCTATTTTTAGACACACGAACAGCCCTCTGGGGTCTAAAGATTTGTAAAATGGGGATCTTCAAATAACCTGGGCAGTGGGAGAAGGTCTTGGAACCATCTGCAGATGCAAGTTTCAGCCCTTGGATTCAGGGCTGAAAAATACAAAACCTTCGTGGATCAAAAAAAGGAACGTAGGTGGGTCAGCGAGGGGTGGGCGACCTGCAGCCCTGGGGCCACACGCGGCTTTCTAGATCCTCGGGTGGGGCCCTCTGACTGAATCTAAGAGTTATAGAACAAATTCCTTTGGATAAAAAATACTTGTTTTTTGGCTAATGGTTAGGGTTTTTAGAGGTTTACTATTTGGTCAGGAGGACGGACGTGTTCTTTTGTGTGTGTGTGTTTTTAATTTCAGATAAATAAGAGGGTACAGACGATTAGGTTACAGTGTTTGCATTGGTTAGGTCAGGTCCCTGTTAGAGTTGTGGCCTGCACCCAGGAGGTGTGTCCTGTGCCCTCCCATTGTGCCCACTGGGCTTGAGCTCCCCCATCCCCCTCCCTCCTGCCTTCCTGCCCCCTCCCCCCAACTTGAATTGAATCGTGTTTTTCTCTTGTGTGGGCGTGTGTTAGTTCATCTACTGGCTTCATATTAGTATTGTACATTGGATACTTGCTTTTCCTTTGTTGTGATACTTTACTAAGAAGAGTGTTCTCCATTTCCATCCAGGTAAACATAAAAGATATAAAGTCTCTATCTTTTCTTACGACTGAATGGTATGTACATATGCCACAGTTTGCTAATCCTTCCCTGGGTTGACGGACATGACAAAAGTGTTTGTAATAAAAAGTGTTTGTTTTCTTTTAATAAAAACTTGGGAACCAAGGAGAGGGAAGAGTGTTCTCACACGTCCTCAGCAGCTTCTCCCTGGCAGGCTTGTCACAGTGGTGGGGCTCGTTTTATAAACACAGAATCCAAGGCACAGAGACACACTGCCCAAGGGCACACTCTGATTCCGGGCCTCCCAAACACCAGACTTAGTACTGTAGGCAGGAAATAGGTCAGGGAGGCCCAATTCCTGTTTTCATGGAAGGAGACACATGGCAACCAAAGAAACCCCCAGACGGACTACAGTGTTACCATTTGTGGGGACAGAAGAGGAGAGATGGCAGAGAGTAAGCAAGGAACCAAATTTAGACCCCAGGGGAGAGTCTCAAAGGTGCGACATTTCCTCTTCTCCATGATAGCTGAATGTACTTCCAGACTGAACTAACTATCAGGCAGGATGCCTCCTACCTGTAATCCCAGCACTCTGGGAGGCCGAGGTGGGGTGGATCGCTTGGGCTCAGGAGTTCGAGACCAGCCTGAGAAAGAGTGAGACCCCTGCGGCGCCTGTAGCTCAGTGGATAGGGAGCTGGCCACATACACTGAAGCTGATGGGTTCAAACTTGGCCCAGGCCAGCTAGAAAACAACAACTGTGACAACAATAAAAATAACAAAATAGCCCAGGTGTTGTGGCAGGCACCTATAGTCCCAGCTGCTTGGGAGGTTGAGGTAAGAGAATCACTTAAGCCCAAGAGTTTGAGGTTGCTGTGAGCTGTGATGCCATGGCACGCTACCCAGGGTGACAGCCTAAGACTGTCTCAAAAAAAAAAAAAAGAGTGAGACCCCCAACTCTACTAACACTAGAAAAACTAGCCAGGTGTGGCGGGTGCCTGTAGTCCCAGCTACATAGGAGGTTGAGGCAGGAGGATCGGTTCAGCCCAGGAGTTAGGTTGCTGTGAGCTAGGCTGAGGCTGTGGCACTCTACCTAGGGCAGCAGAGTGAGACTCAAAACAAACACCCAGACTGAACGAGCTGCATACCCAGGGGGAGTGCAGTGTCACTTAGCGAGGACATGTCTTCTGTATAATCAGATACACGGGCTCAGTGCCTCAAAGACCTATCCTTGCTTTCCACTTTAAGGGGAGAGAGGGAGAAAAACTGCCTATTTTTATTTTTACTTTGCTTTAGTGATGAATTTTTGTTGTGTGTGGCAACTTCTGTCTTTAGGAAATGGAAGGAGCCGGCAATGTGTTGACTTGTCCTGACAGTGCTCAGCTGGCCCCTTGCCCAGGTTAGCAGGGCTTTTGCTGGGCTGCCTTGAAACTCTCTCCAGGCTGGTGGAGAGTATTTGCAGGTGCCCACATTCTGTGCAACTTCCTGGGTAATGGTTTGTAAGCCCATTGTGTTTCTTCATCAAAGGCAACCCCACCCTTCAATAAAGCAAAGGTCGTGGTGAGACAAGGGTCACTGTTCATTACTTCCAAGCAACCAGACACACAGCAATTAGGAATTCACATATTGGGGCATTTGTTTCTTCATTTGGGCTGCCCAAAGTGCATCTTATGGAACTTTTCTGGTTTTGGTAATTGCTTCCAAATTTGACTGACTTCATCTAAAGTGAAGCTTAAGTGGCTCTTTTAGCCAAACCTAGAAACTGGTGCAGCAATGGGGTGTGTCCTGAAGGCTCATGAGCACCGATTGACCTCATTGGGACAGACTTCAGGGTGGCTGGGAGTACCTTAAAGTTTTAACTCAAGGTTGGTGCCACAATCCATAGAGGTTTCATGTTGTTGTGTGGCAAAGGTGACACAGGGCTTTGGAACTGTGTCTTTGCCATTTCCCGTCTCCTTGGGTCCATGTTCTTTTCTGCCACTTTTCCTAGCACTTAAGATGGGAAATTTTACCTATAAGATAAAAAGTAGCTCTGGGAGCCCAGCGGCTAGGGCACCAGCCACATACACCAGGGTTGGCGGGTTCAAACCCGGCCCAGGCCTGCCAAACAACAACAGCCAGGTGTTGTGGCAGGTGCCTGTAGTCCCAGCTACTTGGGAGGCTGACGCAAGAGAATTGCTTAAGCCCAAGAGTTTGAGGTTGCTGTGAGCTGTGACACCACGGCACTCTACCGAGGGCAACATAGTGAGACTCTATCTCAGAAAAAAAAAAAAAAAAGGTAGCTCTGGGGTTGGCGGGTCTTTGGTGAGTGGACATCCCATCTTAAGAGATCTTCCATGCTTGTCAGCTGTGACCTGTTCCTTCTCCTAGGAAAGCTGCACCTATTAGGAGCAGGGGCCAGAGTTAAGACCTCTGGTTTTATCGGGACTCCTAGAAAACTCACAGCATTACAAAGCTCCATGCCAGGTGCTAACCAACATGCCACAACATACCCAGACCCAGAGCCTGTAACATACTTTATTTTTCTCGTGCAGATTGGACCTGGTTACCAAGGTGAGGCTATAGGCGACTCCTCGGCCACAGGAGTCAAACCAGAGGCCTGGGCAGTGGAGTTTGGCTGTTGTTTATTCAGCCCTAAGAAATTTTTAGTTATGAAAGCTGGAGGCCAGGAGTGGTGGCTCTTACCTATGGGTCCCAGCACTCTGGGAGGCCTAGGTGGGCAGACCGCTTGAGCTCAAGCGTTCAAGTCCAGCCTGAGCAAGCATGAGACCCCCGTCGCTACTAAAAATGGAAAAACTAGCCGGGTGTTGTGGCAGGCACCTATAGTCCCAGCTACTTGGGAGGCTGAAACAAGGGAATCAGTCGAGCCCAAGAGTTTGAGGTTGCTGTGAGCTGTGATGACACCATGGCACTCTACCTACAGTGACATTGAGACTCTGTATCAAAAAGTAAAAATAGAAAGGAAGGAAGGAGGCATCTTTATGGGAGACTGTGTATACTTGCCGCCTCCCCTCCCTTCCCGCCCCCACCTTATTAATGACTCCCAGGTCTTGGTTCCTCACCATATTTCTCAAGTCCATCCCCTCCCACTTCTGGCTCTGCTTCAGGGGCTCCCTTCCCTCTCACCTGGGCTTGGTTTTCTTCTCGCCCTTCCCCATTCATCCTCCAACACAGAGTGAGTTTTTTTTTTTTGTTTTGTTTTGTTTTTAATGCCAGGGTGACCATTGGCCCCAAGAGAAAGACCCCAGCCCTGTAATGTCCTCTGGGGTCTGGGGTGATCTGGGCCCTGCCCATTGCTTTTATACCCGCTTTTGAATTTGAAGGATTCTGAACAGTGGAATGTCCCTGTGGCCATTGGTGGACAGTGAGATCAGTGGTAGGATTTGTCGGCTCTGCCCACACAGTGCAGGAAGGGCGGGCCAGTGGGCGGTTCCAGTGGTGGATGGGCTCTAGTGGGATTTCTGCTCTGGATCATTGGCCCTCAAGACAACGGGTTAACTCTCCTGAGTTTCTACTGGGACTCATCCTTTGCTGGCCTCTGTGTAGTGGCAAATGACAGCGTTTTCTCCTAGGGGTAAAGAGACCCTGCTGCCCCAGCTACACTCTGGCTTCCTTCTGTTGCCCTGGAGAGGGGGCAGAGCTTGCCGCTGGGGCTGTCTGGCCTACGCAGGGACGGATCCCCCTCCCTGGAGGTACCTGACTCTCCTACCGCCCACCTGGAGCACCTCAGTCAAACCCCGCCACGTTTTACTGAGAATGATCACAAGATGAGGAGTTAAAAGTCTTGAGTTCTAGACCTAGATCTGAGATTTGATTTGTACAGAAATTAGAAATAACATATATAACTTATAAAATGCAAATGTGTATATTTACATGTAAAATGGAAGTGCTGAGACTGACCCTGCCCACCTTACAGTTGTGAAAATTGAAGGAACCGTACAAATAAATCACTCCGGAACCAGAAGGAGGCAAAACGATACAATATTGTTATGATGTTATCAACATTGTATCAAAATATTTTTGAGTAGGAAAAATAGCCTCCTATGTCATCATGAGCTATGTCATGGGGCTGGTATTAGCCGTTTTACTCTAACTTTTTCAGATGGAGTCAGGGGGAAGTTTTTTCTTTAAGACCCATGCTAACAGGCTGATTTTATTAACATATGCCTTGGTAATAAGTTTCATTCGTGACTCTGCAGCTTCCCAGGTTATTCTTGACCTTAGCAATATCTCTCACGTCTAGGTTTTAGCTTTTTTTCCCCTGTAAAATTGTAGGACCAAGCCACCCCCTCACCAAACGTCTTTATAAGAGTCTCTTTTTAAGCACTTTCTCCGAGTCCTGGGAGGAGGCTGCGTTCAGGTGGGGCCCACATTTAGTCAAAAATTGTTAATAAAGTAAGAATGACCTTTTAAGGACTCAAACTGGTTTGTCAGTAACGAGCCATGAATAATATTGTTGTAATTCTCAGCAGCTTGGTCCAGATGAAATAACATTCCTGTGGATGACTCTTTTCAGACGGGCTGACTTTAATAAGCTTGGAGGAGCCTAGTGGGTCTCTAGTGCTTCCAACCATTTAAGAATTTCCTTGGCACCCAGTAGAGAACTGTTGAAAAGAAATGTCGTTGTTGGTTACGAGCCCAGAGATGCAGTAAGGTGGGATTCAACAGTTCTTATCCTGAGAGGGCCTTGGAGAGCCAGGGCTGGGACTTCGTTAACCCCTCCTGTCGGGGAGACCACATTACAGAGGGTGGACTTTGCAGGGAAGGCTGACCTTTGAATCCTGATTCTGCCACTTAGTGGCTGCCAGACCTTGAGTTCCTTAGCGAGTTCTCCACGATGCTGTTGGGTTGTCATGTCCAAAACGGGGATCATAGGCCGGGTGCCTGCAGTCCAGCACTCTGGGGGGCTGAGGCGGGAGATTGCTTGTGCTCAGGAATTTGAGACCAGCCTGAACAAGAGCAAGACCCTGTCTCCACTAAAAATAGAAAAACTAGCTGGGCATGGTGGTGGCACCTGTAGTCCCAGCTACAAGGAGGCTGAGGCAGGAGGACCGCTTGAGCCACTGGCAGCCACTAAGTGGCAGAATCAGGAGTTTGAGGTGGTTGTGAGCTTTGACGCCACTGCACTCTACCAGGGTGACAGAGTTATACTCCGTCTCAAAGAAAACAAAGCAGGCATCATGATTGTGCATTCCTCGTGGATTTGTGAGATCTTTCAGGGGCTAGGGAGAGCCAAAGGCCAGTGGGCAGGACGCTGGTCAGGTTTGGTCATTAGTGCCGCTGCTGTCTTACTGCCGGAGCAGCTGAGTTTGGTATGTCAGAGGTCAGTGTTGCTACCACTTGGTGGTTCAGAGAAATCAGTTCACATGGGGAGCAGGGGGGAGGGAGAGAGGAGGAGAAAGGGGAGGGGAGAGAGGGATGAGGTTGACCAGTGACAGGGACTGGGATTCCCCTGCTGCTCTCCCAGGGGCTTTGACTGGTGTCTTGGGAAGTTTCTAAAGTGCCCTGAATGCCGTTGGGATGGAACAAAGAGCTTGTCCCCGACTGAAGCCTAATGCCGCATACTCCTCAGGGAGAAATTTGGTCTTGGGGATGATGTCATCGTATTCACTGAGTACCCAGATTGTAGCCCAGAAACAAAAACTGAGTTTTCTAACCTGGTCACCAGCATTCAGGATATACTTGAGAATGTCAGTGCCTGTAGCTCAGCAGTTAGGGCACTGGCCACATACACCAGGGCTGGCGGGTTCACACCCGGCCTGGGCCTGCCAAACAATGACAACCACAACCAAAAAATAGCTAGGCATTATGGCTGGCTCCTGTAGTCCCAGCTACTTGGGACACTGAAGCGAGAGAATTGCTTAAGCCCAAGAGTCTGAGGTTGCAGTGATGCCACAGCATCAAGGGCGACATAGTGAGGCTCTGTCTCAACAACAACAAAAAACCCCCAGAATTTCAGTAGGGTGCTAATTAGTTTTTTTCAGTCACATGTAGTAGTAAGTGAACTGTGGTGGAATAAACCCCCATCATGGTACACATAGTACACCGTTCTGTAAGTTGTGTAGCTGTTGCTATATTCAGGCCAGAACATTTCCATCACCCCTGAATTACGGTCCTTCCCAGCCACCAACCCCGAGTGCCTGACACCCTCAATCAGTTGTGTCTTTATCACACCGCCTGGCTCCAAAAGCATCCACTGACTAGAAGGCTTGAGGTTGTCCAGAGCACACAAATTGTCACAAATTGCTGCAGGGCTCCGGCTCCAACCCTCGAGCCCGTGCACCTTCCTATGTCCATTTACTCAGCAGATGTTCGAAGGCGCCTCTCGGGCGCAAACGTGAGCCTGTGTGGTGAGTGGCCTGGAAGGTTCTAAGGCAGGTACTTGGCTGTCAGGCGTTGCCCTTTGCTTTGAGGAGACGAGACACACAAATAAAAACTGCGGTAAGGGTCTGTCTGTAGAATTACCCAGCTATGCCAGGCGGAGGGCCAGGAAGGGTTGGAAGGTCGCATCACAGTGTAGTTGTGGCCGAGCAGGGGGGACCTTGCAGGGACGGTGCATGAGGGGCGCTCGGAGCAGAGCAGTTGGTCTGTGTTGGGGAGGTGGGAAAGGGGCACTCTGAATACCTGTCCCGCCTCCATCGTCCTTCCTGTGTCACTCCCCCTTTGATCCCTGCTGTTCCTCAGCTTTTATCACATGGCTCCTTTCATGTTCTTTTTTTCCTTTTTGCTTCTTTGCTGCGTTCAGCTGTCTGTCTAGATTGTTGGGTGCTAGCCCCCGCCATGCGCACACACCTTGCTCAAACCACCGGCTTCTTCTCTGCGTCTGCTGCATGGTGACAATGTCTGGGACAGGGCAGGTCGCCTTTGTTAGCTGACACCTAAGCTGAGCCTCCCTGAGGAAAAGCAGGGAGGAAAAGAATTCCTGGTCAGAACAAAGGGATGGATCCTAGGAGGAGGAGGCCTCTGAGTCTCTGCTGTTTATGTGGCCCAGCCCCGGACAGCTTGCTGCCTCCTTGCTAGGAGAAACAATGCAAAAAAGAAATGAGTTTTGAAGGTTCAACAGTGAAAGTGACATTGATCTGTTTTGTTTTGTTTTGTTTTTGAGGCAGACTCTCACTCTGTCACCCTTGGCAGAGTACTGTGGTGTCATCATAGCTCACAAACTTCTGAGCTCAAGCGATCTTCCTGCCTCAGCCTCCCAAGTAGCTGGGACTTCAGGCATCCACCACCACACCTGGCTAGATTTTCTATTTTTAGTAGAGACGAGCTCTTACTCTTGCTCAGGCTGGTCTCCAATTCCTCAGCTCAAGGGATACACCTGCCTCAGCCTCCCAGAGTGCTGGGATTTCAGGCATGAGCCACTGTGCCCTGTCAATGCCTTGATTTAAATGAAATGTATAATGACCTTTATTTGTCATGGTATGTAAGATATATCGTGGGTGCCCCTCCCTCCTGAAACACCCTCCCCCCCCATGCGGTTTTGATTTCCACCCACTGACTGCTTCATTAGACTTGGGATAGGACAAGACGTCATTGCATTTTCTTGCCATTTTATTTTATGGAGGGGAAGAGGCAGACGAGACTTGAGAGAGGGTATTGTTGGTTATTGTCTGTGTGTAGTGAGCTGCATAACTGATGCCCTCACACTCAGATAGGATGATCCTGAGGATGAAATGAGGGTTTGGAGTCTGCCTGCCATGTGTAGCCTGCCTATCTTTTCTTTAATTTTATCCCTGCCAGGAAAATTTAAATAGCACCCAATTTCCCTTACATTCTTTACACTGTGGCTTTTGGACTTTATATCATGTCCCTACATCTCCTTTCCTTACTGCTTCTGTGCCCCTCCTTTTCTTTATTAAATTCCTATTATCCTTGGGCTGGACGTGATGGCTCACACCTGTAATCCTAGCACTCAAGACTAAGGCAGGTGGATTGCCTGAGCTCACTGGTTCAAGACCAACCTGAGTCAGAGTGAGACCTCATCTCTAAAAATAGCCGGGCATTGTGGCGGGCGCCTATAGTCCCAGCTACTCAGGAGGCTGAGGCAGGAGGATTGCTTAAACCCAAGAGTTTGAGGTTGCTGTGAGCTATGACGATACAGCACTCTACTGAGGGCAACAAAGTGAGACTTTGTCTCAAAAAAAAAAAAATTCTCATTATCCTCTAAAATCTTCCCTGAGTAGGATTAAGATAGTACTCTCATCACACCGCAGAAAGCTTAATTAAAACAGGAACTTGACTTACAAACAAAAAATACTTTGGCCGGGCACGGTAGCTTACAGTTATAATGTGTGGCTGAGGCAGGAGGGTCACTTTTGCTCAGGAGTTGGAGACCAGCCTGAGCAAGAGCGAGACCCCATCTCTACTAAAAATAGAAAAACTAGCTGGGCGTGGTGACGGGCACCTGTAGTCCCAGCTACTAAGGAGACCGAGGCGGGAGGATCACTTGATCCCAAGAGTTTGAGGTTGCTGTGAGCGGTGATGATGCCGGGATCCTCTACTCAGGGTGACAGAGTGAGAGCGTGTCTCAGGAAAGAAGGGAAGGGAAGGCAAAACTACAACAAAAAGAAAAGAACCTTGGTGATGGCGACTCCTCAAGGCACCTGGACTGTGTCCCCATTTTCCTGCCTCACCTGAGCGTTTTGTAGGCAGGTGAGAGAAGGACAGGGGTCAGCACTGGGCTCAATCCAAGTTCTGTGAGTTTGGACCAGTCAGCCCCCCTGTCTGTGCCTGGGTTTCTTTGTGTGTGATGGGATAATGATCCTTCCCTGTCATTCTCGTGGGTTGAAACGTCAACTTATACAGGTGTGAGTAAAACATTGGTTATGGTGTCAAAGTGCTTTGAGGACCTTGAGAAAACATTGTCATTACCACTCTGTTTTCTTCCCCTTTATCTGTTGGAGCTAATATTCAGGAACGGGTCATCCAGTCAGCTGCCCACAGCTGTTTAAAGTCAGTTCTGTTTAAAATGGAGGTAGGGCGTTAGGGACATTCAAATTGAAACCATAATGAAACGTCATTACTTACCTATCAGAATGGCTAAAATAAAAAAACAGTGCCAACATCAAATGCTGACAAAGATGTAGAGAAATTACAGCCCTCGGACATTGCTGGGGGGATGTGAAATGGTACAGTGACTTTGAATGACAGTTGGGCAATTTCTTGTAAAAGTGAACATGAAATTACTATATGACTCTATGACTGCACTCTTGGGACTTTATCCCAGAGAAATAGAAACTTACGTTTAAACAAAGCCGGAACACAAACATTCCTAGAAGTCTCATTTCTTTTTTTTTTTAAAGACAGAGTCTCATTATGTTGCCCTCGGTAGAGTGCTGTGACGTCACAGCTCACAGCAACCTCAAACTCTTGGGCTTAAGCGATTGATTCTCTTGCGTCAGCCTCCCAAGTAGCTGGGACTACAGGTGCCCGCCACAATGCCCGGCCACCTTCTTGTTGCAGTTGTCATTGTTGTTTAGCTGGCCGGGGCTGAGCTTGAACCCACTAGCCTCGGTGCATGTGGCTGGCGCTGTAACCACTGTGCTACGGGCACCGAGCCAGAAGTCTTATTTCTAATAGCCAAAGACTAGGCTCAGCCAGGAGCCCTTCAGTGGCTGAAACAGTCACGCAGACTGTGGTAGATCTACATAATAAAATACTACCCAGCACTTATCAAAGGGAACCAATTATTGACACACACAACTATGGGGGTGACTTTCCAGAGAGTTACGCCAAGGAAAAAAAGCCAATCCTGGAAGTTTCCTGTATGGGTTCACTTTTGTAACATCCTTGAAATGACAAAAATTATAGAAATGGGGACCATTCTAGTGCTTGCCAGGGGTGAGGGATGAGGCGGTGGAAGGGGAAGGTATTGAAGGAAAGTAGATATTGTTAGGGAAGAGTAACAAGAGAGATTTGTGGAGATGGAAGCTGTTCAGTATTTTGTAGTTTCCTTAGGTACATGGAACTACACGTGATAACATTTCATGGATCTAATTGTAGGCACTCAGGTGCATGGGCACACGCATACACCGTGGAGTTTCAGTAAAACTGAAGCAGTTATTAATGTCGGAATCCCGATGGTGACACTGTAGTCTAGTTCTGCAAGGTGTCACCTTTGGAAGAAGGTGAGGAGAGGGCACACGGACTCTCTGTGTATTACTTCTTCTATCTGCGTGTGAATTTGTAATTGTCTCAAAATAAAAAGTTGAATTAAAAAATTGAGACAGTTTTCAGAACCAGAATGGTCAGAATTCATCTCATCAGTGTTCTAGGGAGTTGACCAGTGTTTGCTGAAACTTGGGAACCGACTCCACTCCAAAAGGAAGGCTGGGAGTGTGAGCAGAGCAGCCCGCAACTAGAAGGGACACGACGGGGTTGCTCCTGGTCTTTCCTCCTTGTCAAAGCTTGACAGTGTCTCTTTGGAGCATGGAATTCAGAAAACAAGCACAGTGCCTTCCTTCAGAGCAGGAGCAGAAAGCAGAAATTGGTGGTGGGGCACAGTACTGCCACCTGTGGGCCCAGGATGGGGCTGGGTGCAGCCTCTGGTCCTACAGCCTCGGTTGTGGCCTGGCCAAGTGGGGAGCTCTGCTCTGCTGGGTGGGGCGCAGCCACCTGTGTGTGCCATTGGCACACAGGCTGGAGACATTAGGCCAGGCTTGTTCTTCAGCCCCGATGACAGGGGACAGGTGGTGGCCAGGAGTCTGAGTCTTGGTGAGTTGGCTCATTTGGGGAAGGCTTGCTTTCTTGAAAGTGTGTGCTAGAATGGTGCCGTCCTTGCGAAGACCTTGCTGCATGATGGTTCTGTTTTCTTTGAAGTTGTAGGACCGTCCCATCTTGACAGCAACATTGAAGATCCAGAGATTGTCACTAACCCACCGGACATTTGCCAAGTTGTAGAGGTGACCACGGAGAGTGACGAGCAGCCGGTCAGCATGAGTGAGCTCTACCCTCTGCAGATTTCCCCCGTGTCTTCCTACGCAGGTCAGTGGGGTGGAGGGAAGCTCAGGGTCTGACCAGAGAACAGTCTGGGGGTCCGGGGTCACCCGTGTCACCCCACAACAGACAGTCTCTCCTCCGTCCTGGGGATTATTCCTGATGGAATTATCCTCGATTTGACTTTCCTGACAGACATCTTGGATGCTTTTCTTTTGGTTAGAAGACGTGGTCACACGCTGCTGTTCACTCAGTCGCCCATCATGTTTGTGTGTGTGGCTAACAGACAGAAAGATTTTCTTTGGGGAAGTGGCTCATCAGAATCTAGTTTATTTGCCCAAGTCATCAGAAAAGTGGCAGGGCGTGTGAATGGAATCTCAGTTGGACCGGCCAGGTAGGACCTTAGATGTCACCTCTTCAGGGACCTTCACGTTTGGAAGGGAAGAGCTTGTTCAGGGTCACGCAGCCAGGAAGTGACGAGGATGTGAACTTGACCTTTAAACCCTGAGCTTTTTGCTCAGTCTGGCCATTCTGCTAAGTTCACTGGGCACTACTGCATATTTCCCCCTTCTTTCTCTATTTAGCACAGCATGACATTGGGCCTGAGGACTGAGCCCATTCCGAATTCCCCCCCAGGGGACTGGCAACGTGAGTGTTGCAGGGATTGGGCCAGACAGAGTTGCAGGAAGGAGAAGCAGATTCAGGTGGTCGTTCTGTCCTCACGGTGGGGGGAAATGATGGCTCATTTCTTCATTGATCTTTGTTTTATACCATCTTGCTCATCATCCTCATTTAATTTGGGGGAACTCAGTCATAACCAGGAAGTATAAATTCTGAGTCAGGGTTATTTCTTGCAGATATTAAAAATAAGAAGCAGAGGTGCTATCACAGGAAACCACAGCACTGGCAAGTGCTTTGGGGAGTCTTCCCAGTTGTTCTCGTGCCAAAGGCAGTGTCCTCCAGCCAGGGGGCCACCCTGCAACTAGCCCAGAACCAGCGTGAGAATTAGGGTTGGCTCGAATGACTACTTGTTTGTGTCAGCCACTCTGCCTAACCTCATGTTTCCCAAATGCCAACATTCTTTTATTAAATTTTAAAAATCATGGTAAAATACGTGTAACCTAAAAGTTATCATTTGAGCCATTTTTAAGGGTACACAGTAGTTGTTGGGTTCTTTTTGTTTGTTTTTGTTTTGTTTGCAGTTTTTGGCCAGGGCTGGGTTTGAACCTGCCACCTCTGGCATATGGGGCCGGCGCCCTACTCCTTAAGCCACAGGCACCGCCCAAGGGTACACATCAGTGACATTAAAGTGTATTCACTTTGAGCAGCCATCACCAGCATCAATCTCCAGAGGTTTTTTTCATCTCACAAAACTGAAACTCTGTATTTATAAATGCTAACTTTCTTTTTTTTTTTTTTAATTTTTTGAGACAGAGTCTCACTCTGTCGCCCTGGGTAGAGTGCCGTGGCATCACAGCTCACAGCAACCTCAAACTCCTGGGCTCAAATGGCCGTGGCATCACAGCTCACAGCAACCTCAAACTCCTGGGCTCAAATGGCCCTCCTGCCCCAGCCTCCGGAGTAGCTGGGACTACAGGCACCCACCACCACGCCCACCTTATTTTTCTGTTTTTAGTAGGGACGGGGTCTCACTCTTGCTCAGGCTGGTCTGGAACTCCTGAGTTCAAGTGATCCACCTGCCTCGGGTTCCCAGAGTGCCGGGATCGCATAGGTGTGAACCACTGCACTCAGCCTGAATATTGACTTTCTATTTTTCTCCTCCACCCAGCCCCTGACAACCACTTATTTACTTTCTGTTTCTATGAATTTGGCTATTCTCATGTGAGTGGGATCACACAGGATTTGTCCTTTTGTGACTGGCTTATTTCACTTACACAAGTTCTTCACTTGCTTTTCTGCCAGCAGTGTAAGAAGGGTGAGCGCCAAGCTTGGCCACAGGAAGCTTGTGATCTCTCAAACAGGAGGAGCTTCTCATTACTCATCACACGCACTTTGAGTTCTTCTATGTGCAAATCACTTTCTGATCTTTGCCAACCCCCAGTAACAGAAACTCCCATCTATTGCATGGTTTTTGTGCCCTGGGGGTCGTCACAAAAGTAACTCTGTCAGCCTGGGCACTGTCATTACCCCCCCCTTTATTTAATTTAATTAATTTATTGATTTATTTATTTTGAGACAGAGTCTCACTTTGTCACCCTCTGTAGGGTGCCTT
Organism: Perodicticus potto; assembly: GCA_963574655.1. NCBI lineage: Eukaryota > Metazoa > Chordata > Mammalia > Primates > Lorisidae > Perodicticus > Perodicticus potto. The sequence goes on along the minus strand of CAUYRH010011055.1, from coordinate 16,149 downwards.
GGTGTCAAAACTCACAGCGACCTCAAACTCGTGGGCTTAAGCGATCCTCCTGCCTCAGCCTCCCGAGTAGCTGGGACTACAGGTGTGAGCCACCACGCCTAGCCATTATCCCCTCTTTAAAAATGGAGAATTTAAGGCTGATGGGGTGAAGCAGGGTGTCCAGAGACAGAGGACTTGTAGCACAGCTAAAGCCCACCTGTGGCCGATTGCCCCCTGCCAGCTACGCGAGGCTCTGCCCTGACGGGCACATCCACATCCCATCCCATCCACCCACCGGAGGAGGCAGAGCAAAATGTTTATGCTTTATTTTTACAGTGGAGTTAACCAAAGCATGAAACACTAAGCCACTTAGCTTATACCTACGTGATGCTGGCTGGCTGTGTCCCACTTCATGTGCTTTTTTTTTGGCGGTGGGGGAGCTTTAGAATAGACGCTCATGTTCATCTTCTGAAATCTTGGGAATTCTAGAAAGACCTCTTCTTGCTGTTCTTCCAGCAGTGACATTCACTTTAGCAGAAGAATCTTGGGAACAGCCAGTCATGCAGGGAGAAATGAAAATTTCAGTACCCTCTTCAAGACATTTATTTGTATAGACTTGAAAAGGATTTTAGTGTCAGGTTGGCAAGCAGCAGGGAGTTTTGTTCTAGAGCCTGGCTTCTCAGCCTGGGCTTTGCTTCTTCCCACTGTTTTTTTTTTTTTTTTTTGCAGTTTGTGGCTGGGGCGGGTTTGAACCCACCACCTCCAATGTATGGGGCCGGCGCCCTACTCCTTGAGCCACAGCCACCACCCTTCCCACTGTTTTTGTTGTCTCAATTCTCCAGAACCTTTTAGAAGCAGGCCTAGTGCATGGAGCCAAAGTATGCCATCACTGCTACTTTCCTAGAGCTTGCAGACATGTAAGCAGTTTGTCTGTGACTGGTGTGGCTAAAGCAAGTCTTTCAGTCAGGAATTTTATAACATTCTGCCGGGAAAGGCAGCTTTCTGGTTGTACAAGCTATGACAGTTAAGCTTGAGAACTCTTTTTGGAAAAAGTGCTACATACCTCATTGCTGAAAATCACTACAATCACCTTCAAAGTTCTCCCCTTGGGAAGCTATACGTCAATGCCAAGGCCTAGTCCACCCTTCAAAGTAATTTTGGAACTCTTTTTCTGGAACCGCCATCAGAGCTATCATTGGATGGCACGCAAAAGCAAGCAACAGTAATGAACGCCACTCAATAAGATTGCACACGTCGCCGCGCACACAGCTGTCGAGACACTCATATTCCCAAAGTTAGGAAACCTTACCAAGTTGTTTGCATAGTGCTGCCAACATAACTGCTTGTACATTTTGCAACTTAATTATCAGACCTTTGTCTGACAACAGCTTTGATGGCCATTCCAGAAAAAGAGTTCCAGAATTGCTTTGAAGGGTAGACTAGGTGCTGGCCTTGGTGCAGAGCTCCCCAGGGGAGGACCTTGGGGGCGACCCTCATGATTTTCAGCAATGAGGTCTGTAGCACTTTTTCTAGGATGAATTCTTGAACTTAATTGTCAGGCTTTATTTTCACCTTTCTCACTTTATGTTCCCCAGTAGCACAGGCTGTTTGCCCAGTTTCTACAACACAATTCTTTTGCTGCAGCTATTCACAACCTCCTCTAAGATCTTCAATCACCTGTTTAGGAAACTTTTAAAAACAGTTCTTGTTTCGAAGACAAGACTTTTTTTCGGTTTTGTTGTTTTGTCCTTATGACACAATCCTTCATATGCATCGAATTTGGCAGCATGTTTTTGCATCCAATGCCTGCCTTTTCAAATTATAGTCTTTGAAAAACCTGCACAAATTCCCTATAAATTAAGCCTTACTAGTTGGCTCAACAAAAAAAGTAGTCATCTGTCCACTTCTCCATGAGATGTTACAGAAGCCATGCTGGGGTTAAAAAAAAAAATACTAGATAAAGGACTATATTTACTTTTATTATGGAAATTAATTGATAGGGAAATAGAAAGCAAAGAGTAGGCCCTTCCACGCCTCGGCTGCAGGGTGAGATGGAGGCCAGTGGATTATAAGGCGTGGCAGGCAATGTAAAAGGCACCGTCAAATTGTGGAAGTACCTTAATAATCAAGTGAGACACTTATCTGACTTCTAAATAGCACTAAACACTGAATGTTGCAATGGTAGGTTGAAATGTTATTGATAATCGCTGCCTCACCAAGTCAGCACAAGCTCACGTAGCGTCTGCGAGTGTCATGTCCATTCAACTGTCTGCTTGGAAGATAACTCACTAGAAGCCACACGCTTTGTAAAACTGAAGCCACATGTGCAGATGCATTACAAGGACGAGTGTGTTTATTTCACATGGCATTGAAATACAACATTGTCATCTGTAAAATAGGCACTGGAGAACTGTGCGATCAGATTCCACCAAAAAAAATCACTAAAAAACTCAGTGTTTTCGGTAAGTTTATGATTTTATGTTGGACCACATTCACAGCCTACTGAGCTGCTCGTGGCCCTCAGGCGGTGGGTTGGACACCCCTGATGTAGCAGATAAAAGGCCATTTCATCTTTACATGTCTACCCAGAAATGGCCTCTTGCGTGATCTGTGGCACTAGGGTTTTATTAGGTGGTTGATGGTTTAGTACAAGAAAGCCACTATATTATTTTGGGAGAGGCTGGGGGAGAGGGGATAGAGAACAGATTTGAGAAGAGAGCATAACAGGAAGGGTGAGGTGGTCATAACTGAAAAAGCAGGGACCACCTACTGACCAGCACCTGTCACGGAAGACTTCGGGTTTTATGGAAACTGCGTCAGGCTTAACATTTTATTTGAGGGAGCAAAGATACAAAGGCTTTTAGATTAAGAAGATTTTAGTTTGGATGATTTCACCAAGTCTTCTAGTAAAACTCATAGAAGGTATGTTTGGTAGGAAGAAATTCTTGGTCCATCTTTTTTTCTTTCTTTATTTTTTGAAAACTGAGTCTCACTCTATGGCCCTGGGTAGAGTGCCGTGGCATCACGGTTCACAGCAACCTCAAACTCCTGGGTTTAAGCAGTCCTCCTGCTTCAGCCTCCCAAATAGCTGGTACTACAGGTGCCTGCCACCATGCCCAGCTAGTTTATTTTGGTACGTTTGCTAGAGACAGGGTCTCACTCTTGCTCAGGCCATTCTTGAACTTGTGAGCTCAAGCAATCTTCCCGCTTTAGCCTCTCAGAGTGCTGGAATGACAGGTGTGAGCTACCACACCCAGCTTGATAGCATTTCTTTAGAAGGCAACTTATGCTAACCACTCTACCACCAAGGCAGGTGGCGTGTCTTTGTTTTTATTTGAAGGAGAAAGGAACAGAAGGCAATGATATTCATGGAGGATAATTAGGAGTGAAGGGAGTCTGAACGTGTATGGAGAAGGAAGAGAAACCTTGGCTTCAGAGAAAGCCAAGGGTAGAAATGGAAAGCAGATCTTGAAATTTTGCCGGGGCCAGAGCAGCAGCAGGGCAGCCCAGGCGCCGTTCTCGGTGCACCAGCCCCTGGCATCAGAAACGCAGTTTTGTTTTCTCTCCTCTGTGCTGACTCAGTCGGCAACTCTGGCAAGTTTCTCAACATCATCTCTGTTCCTCATTTTTCTCCTTGGGAGTGGCAGTCCTGATTCCTGCGTCCTAAGGATCCTGAGCCAGCATGAGGGTCACGTGCATGAGGTGGGGGAGTTTTCGCTCCTATGGCTTCTCTTGCCTGTTCTGTGTGGAGACATTTCTTATGCCTGGTGTTGCCAGTTTGTCTTCATAGCTCATCCCATGCTGAGGCCGAGACCTTCTCTGGGCATCTGCTGTGGCCACCCTGGGGACGCCGTGGGAAATAGGCCCAGGAACGGCTGTCCCCTAGCTGCTCAGAGACAGCCTTTAGCCATCAGCCAGGCCTGTGTGACATTGATGGAGAATAGTGGCTGAGAACTTGCAGGGAGGGCTGGGCCCAGTGCAGCCAGCATCCTTGCTTTCCTGTTGAAGGAACAAAGCTGCGGCACAGACAGCTCGTCGTTTCTTCAGCTTTTAATTTACAGGGAGCCTGGGCCGTGCTGATGCTTTGGGTGCTGGAAAGGGTTAGGGTCCTTAGCAGGGGCGAGGTGAGTGGAAGGCACCGGAGCGTAATAGCTCTTCTGCATGATGGGAAAACCACAGCAGTGGCTTCCTGAGTCAGGCCCCATGTGAGGGCTAAACCTGACCTGGACACAAAGGCCCTGGGGCAGCACCAGCCATAGCACTCTTTGAATGTCCCCTACGAGTTATGAAGAGCCAGGCACAGTGGCTCACGCCTGTAATCCCAGCTCTCTGGGAGGCCAGGGCGGGTGTATTGCCTGAGCTCAGGAGTTCAAGACCAGCCTGAGCAAGAGCAAGACCCTTGCTCAGGGTCTCAAAAACTAGCAGGGTGTTGTGGTGGGAGCCTGTAGTCCCGACTACTCGGAGGCTGAGGCAGGAGGATCACAAGAGTTTGATGCTGGTGTGAGCTATGACACCACAGTACTCTACCCAGGGTGACAAAGTGAGACTCTGTCTCAAAAAGAAAAAAAAATGAATTTTAAAAAGATGCCCTGTACATTTCTGTTTAGGAAAATGTAAAATGAGTGAGCCCAGCTAAGTGATCTCCAGTGGTCTGTGGGTTTCAGATTGACCCCTCTATGATTTCATTTCTCAATGGCTGTGAACACTGAAAAACTATACCATTGGTTTGTTCTCATTTTAATCCTTTCTAATCCAGCTTTTCTGCCACCCCAATACTACTCCTTTGGGAAGGAAAGAGGTTGGCGGATTCCTTGTAATTATCCTACAGGTTTTTGTTGTTGTTGCTTTGGGATTTTTTGGTTAACCAGGCCCAGGCAAGGTTCTAACCTGCCACCCATGGTGTGCAGGGCAGGCTCTAACCACCGACTTATGCCACCCAGCTGGCTGCCTATCCTATAGTTTTTTTGTTGTTGTTGTTGTTTGTTTGTTTGTTTGTTTGTTTTGAGACAGAGTCTTATTATGTCACCCTCAGTAGAGTGCCGTGGCGTCACAGCTCACAGCAACCTTGGGCTTAAGCGATTCTCTTGCCTCAGCCTCCCAAGTAGCTGGGACTACAGGAACCTGCCACAACGCCTGGCTGTTTTTTGGTTGCAGCTGTCATTGTTGTATAACTGGCCTGGTCTGGGCTTGAACCTGCCACCCTCAGTGTATGTGGCTGGCGCTGTAATCACTGTGCTACAGGCACCAAACCCCTATCCTCTAGTTTTAAAAGAGAAAACATAAATACGAATTCACTTGATGATTTTATTATATATTTTAGTTTACATGAAATATTTGAAATGTTTTTATCCGACATAGGATCAGGAACAGTTATAAAATTATAATTTCTTGCCAGGCATGGTGCTCACGCCTATAATTCCAGCACTCTGGGAGGCTGAGATGGGTGGATTGCTTGAGCTCAGGAGTTCAAGACCAGCCTGAGAAAGGGAAAGACCCCATCTCTACTAAAAACAGAAAAACTAGCTGGGCATGGTGTCAGGCACCTGTAGTCCCAGCTACTCAGGAGGCTGAGGCAAGAGGATCACTTGAGCCCAGGAGTTTGAGGTTGATGTGAACTATGATGCCACAGTACTCTACCCAGGGTGACAGATTAAGACTCTGTCTCAAAAAAGAAATTATTATCTATTTGTATTAAAAAAATCTTTTTTAAAATGTGTACTGGTGATATGTAATTGCTGGCTACTGATTCCAACTCTGTTAATACGGCCTATCATGCAAATAGAGTGTTGAACGACAGTGATTTACTGAGTGTGCAGCATGCCCCGCACCATGCCTTTTCCCATACACCCCTCACTTGCTTATCACGTGATCATCTTGGGAAAGTGGTAATTCTTTCATTTTACAGATGAGAAAACTATATCTCAGTGAGGTTGAGAAACCCGCTCTGTCTCATAGCTGGCAGTCCAAATCAGGATGGGGACCGATGAGTTATCTATCTTTTGCTGTGTTAACAAAGTAACCACAAACGTAGTGGCTTGAAACACACATCTCACAGTTACTGTGGGTCAGGAATCCAGGCGTGGCATAGCTCTGTCTTCTGTCCCCGCCTCAGAGTTTCACAAACCTGAAACTGCCTAGGGCTGCTGTCTCATCTGAGGCTCAGGTGAGGAAGGGTCCATTTCCAAACTCCCATGGTTGTGGGCAAAATCTTGAAGGCTGTCGAACCAAGGGCCTCAGTTTCTTGCTGGCGGTTGGCTGGAACCAGCTCTTAGTTCATTGACACATGAGCCTTCCCCACACGGCTGCTTCCTTCTGCAAGGCCAGCAAAAGAACGTCTCTCCTCACAAGACAAATTTCAGTGTCATGGAAAGTGACTGTAGACACTTCCTGCAGATTGCCCATCACTTCAGTGGTATCATGGGTGAGAAGCAGTCACTGATTCCCCCCACATTCGACAGTGGATCCCAGAGTGAACCTCATGGAGGGAAGGAAATAGGGTAGCCCAGATGAGCACACCCACCATAACCCCAGGGAAAGATGCAGCTCTAGAAACCCAAGATGTCAGTACTGAAGGGGGCTGAGGCGGAGGAGGGATCAGAGCAGAATGGGGATGATCCCGGAAAACTTGGAGAACGTCCAGGCTGCCTTGAGCTGTAAGTGAAATGGTCAGCGTGGCCTGGAGAAGGGACCAGTGTGGGCGTGGCGGGCAGAGCTGCGATGGGGGGGCGCTCGGAGACCAGCGCCCCTCCTGCCAGGTGGCGCCCGGTGTGCACACAGAGGGAGCCTCCCCTCACCTCTCAGACTGGCTTTCTCTGGAGCTCCAAGACTAGAGTTAAAATCTGCTCGAGCAGCTCCCACCTACACAGGAAGCGACCTGATGAGTTCGTGGAGTCACCTGTTCCTCCTCTTGTAAACACAGTCCAAGCCTGGGGACAGCCCGAGGGCAGGAATGATGGCTTTGCCTTTCTCTCTCTCTGAACAGAAAGTGAAACTACTGACAGCGTGCCCAGCGATGAGGACAACCCCGAGGTAAGCTGGCCACCACCCTCACCCAGGCCGCTCGCTCTGGGGGACAGGCCCTGGGGGGTCCTCACTGGGAGTCCCGTGCCTTGACTTTCTTTGAGTTTCACTTTTGGAGTTTTGTTGTGTTGTAAAAGGCTCGTCATTTACGATTTACCATACTTTGGATATTTGGGTTATAAAATCCACTGCTGGGAACTGAATGGGAGGGGAGTTAAATGTCGCCCCCGGGAGAGAGGCTGAGACGGCAGGAAAAGGGAATTGAAGTTGAGGCCAGGAAATGTTACGTTTTTATCACCGTAAACATCCTCATTTACAAGCAGACCTAGTTCATCCCTCACGGCCCAGAAGTAGTGACCAGGAAGTCTCCCTGCCTGTCCGCGGAGCCCCTGCCCCTCGTGTCTGGCCCCGAGGCTGGGGTCAGGTCCAGCCCTGATCCCGAATGGGCCTGTTTCCCATTCCCTCTGTGGGTGGGGCCCACACAGTGGCAGGAAGAGGCTGTAATGCTGACGGGAAGTGTCACTGCCTGCTCTGGCTCTTCTTGATGTGTGACAAAGGAAGGCAGAGGCAGGGAGGGAGGTGGCTTCCTGGTGTCCTCAACCCTTTCCGGTCAAGTGCAGGAAAGGCAGTCGGTCCACATCCTCACGTGTGTCCCGACCCTGTATCTCGGAGGTCACAATTCTAGCCCCTTCTCTGAATGAAGCCAGCCCCAAGGCCAGCCGCTTGCTGGGCACCCTGAAGCCCCAAGCCACCCCTGTTTGAACGCCATCAAGGGGCACTCACTGTTTGTCACTAAGCTCCTCCCTTCCCTTCCTCTTCAACAAGTTGACACCAGACCTACGTGGCCAGCAGTGAGGAGCCAAGTCCCCATGACAGACGGGCCACCGTGGCCCGGCAGTGGTGGGGCAGCACCAAGCTGCTGCCTTCATGGAATAGTCTGGGCCGGATTTCTGAGAAGTAGCAAATGGGAATTGATTTTTTTAAAAAAGAGGGAAGAGAAACAGTTACTTAGGGTATGAATATCAGAGCAAAGCTTTCAGCAGAGGAAGGTAGAGTTACCAGGTTCTGTTTGTCCCACAGTTCTGAAAGAATTCTGTGAAAACACCCGCACACAGAAGTTGCGGTGTATTTTCACAAAGCCCGTCCTGTGGAGGGAAAAGGACATTGACATCTTACTTGTTTTCCTTGAAAGGGTCGGCCACACTGGTGGAAGAGGAACATCGAAGGCAAGCAGTACCTCAGCAATACGGGGACGCAGAGCTCATGCCCACTGCCAGGCATGGTGACCTTCGTCACTTCCAACAAGCCCGACCTCCAGGTCACCATCAAAAAGGAGAACTATCCACTGCCTTACAACAGCTCCTGGCCCCCCTTCCCCGATCTCTCCATCGCTCCGCCCGTGACGCCAGCACCCGGCAGCAGTCGGCCGGACCGGGAGACTCGGGCCAGCGTCATCAAGAAGACATCGGACATCACCCAGGCCCGAGTCAAGAGCTGTTAAGCCTCTGACCTTCCCTGGTGGTTGTTGGGGTTTCTTGGCTTTGTTTTGTGGTTTGTTTGCATTTTATTTTTATTGTTTTTCTCTCCGACACCTATTTTAGATAAATCTAAGGGAAAAAAAGCCTTGACAATAGAACACTCATTTAACTCAGGACTCCAGCCACTGATGGACGTGTGTTCCTAGAGCCTGCTGGACCTCCAGGGCTGCTCCCTCGAGTTCAAGGACCAACACCCACATGGGCAGTGGAGGCACCGTGTTTGCCTGCGGGCAAGGCCAGCATGATGGAGTGGATGCCTCAGAGCGGATGAGAAAATGTGAACGAGCTGGAATTTTTTATTCTTGTGAATATGTACATAGGGCGGTCCTCGTGGCCTGCATTCTGCTCCGCACCTTATCTCTAAGCACTTACAGCTAGGCCTTCTCTCGATCAAGCTCTTTGTACAGTGCAGCCGCCTCCCCCTCTGCCCTGCCCCCCACCCCGTCCCGTCCAGGTTCTTCCCTCCTCTCCCTCCCCTAGAGGCTCTGCTCTACATCCAGAGGGAGAAGAAGAAAATGAACTTCTCCACAGACGCCCCATTTAAGACTGCTTTAAAAAGAGAGAGAGAATCTTTCTAATCTGCCATGCTTGAATGCCACGCGGTACAAAGGAAAACGATCATGGAAATATTATGCAAATTCCCAGATTGGAAGACAAAAGTACTCCTAATTCTAACCAGAGCAAGCTTTTTTATTTTTTATACTGGGAGGGGGGCGGGGAATATTTTATTCAAGGTAAAATTCTAAATAAGATATAATTGTTTTTTATCTTTTCTACAGCAAATTTATAATTTTAAGATTTCCTTTTCTTGTTTATCAGCAGTTGTTATTACATCTTTGTGGCACAAGTTTTTTTTTTTTTTTTTTTTAATTTTGTAAAGGTGAAGAAAAGCTTTTATGAGCTCTTGTAGCAATCAGATTATCCTGTGGATTGATAATAAATGAATATGATATATAGTTAAATTTTTAATGAGCATCACTCCTGGCTTTGTCTGTTGTCTACTTTGAAAGAGCATGATTGTGGGACCGGGCTGACAAAGTATTGTTTCTTCCTGGAGCCCCAAATTTTTCCCTTGCTGACCGCAAGACCCCTTGGAGGTTCCTAGTGTGAGGCTGCAAACACGACGTCCTCTTCTGGCGCTGACCCCGTGCCAGGCCCAGTCCTAAGTGCTTTACATGAGTTTTCTCGTGCACTCAGCAGCACGTGCTCCAGAATGGGGCTCTGTCTCCGTTTTGTGCAGAGAAAATGAGGACTTACGGTAAAGTTACCTTCACTCAGGGTCGGAGAACCCAAGTCTGGTGTGACGATGGAGTTTTGTTGTTTTTCTTTTTTAGCATATTCATCATCTTAAAAATGTATCATTTCTTTGTGTTGGGACTATTCGTTATCAAGAGGGGGTCTTTTAGGCGCTGTTCCTCTTTGAGCAGAGTCCACTCAGCTCTGTGCTTTCCCTATTCTCATCCACAGGCTTACGCATGTAGATATGACTGGAGTTTTGTGTTTCTATCACTTACAGGGCACACGGATAAGATATTTTTAAAAAACAGGTAAGGGGCTGGGATGCAGTGGCTTGCACCTGTAATCCCAGCACTCTGGGAAGCCAAGGCAGGAAGATGGCTTGAGCTCAGGAGTTCAAGACCAGCCCAAGCAAGAGCGAGACTCCCATCTCTACCAAAATTAGAAAAAATAGCCGAGCATGGTGTCAGGCACATGTAGTCTCAGCTGTACGGGAGGCTGAGGCAGGAGGATCACTTGAGCTTAGGAGTTTGAGGTTGCTGTGAGCTATGATGCCTCTGTACTCTACTCTGTGTGACAGAGTGCGACTGTGTCTCAAAAAAAGAAAAGGGTGGCGCCTGTGGCTCAAGGAGTAGGGTGCCAGCCCCATACACCAGGGGTGGTGAGTTCAAGTCCAGCCCTGGCCAAAACTGCAAAAAAAAAAAGGAAGAAAGAAACAGATAATATTTATTGGGCTCTGATTCCATGTCAATCACTTTTCTTTCTAAGACTTCAGGCCTTTGAAAGAGGCACTTTCCTCAGAACTTAGAGTGTGTCTTTTGGAGTAAGACATGTGGCTTTAAGGAGACCCATCTCCATCATCTGGGCATTGCAAGACATAGACCTGACCTTCAGAAAGCCGCTGACCTCGCACGCATCCAAGTTATCTGTAAAATCAGAATACTGAGCTGCCTACCTGTTACTGGTGGGTTGTGGAGGAGATTGCTAAGTTAATATTTGAAAAGGTGACTTCGGCGAAAGGACAAAGGGCTATTTTTATGCCTGTCTCCATCTGTGGCTGCAGATACAATGAGCAGTCATAAAATTATCCAGCCCTATATCGAAGTCAGCCGAACCGTTTTCCTGGTTTACAGCTGTTGTTGAAATGCCACCCACAGGTGGTGGCCTGGTCCTGTGAGAGCACCTTTGTTGGCTGGCTGGCTCAACTTCTTAGTGGGAAGAAGAGTCCTAAAGAGCTAAGAGATGCTCTGTGCTTTCCGGTTAAGACCTCTTCTTCTCCCAAGTCCTAAATGGATGAGTTCATTTCTTTGTGACTTAGATCGGCTGGGTACGGTGGCTCACACCTTGTCTTCCCAACGCTCTGGGAGGCCGAGGCAGGAGGAACCTTTGCGCTCAGGAGTTCCAGACCAGCCTGAGCAAAAGCCAAACCCGTCTGTACTAAAAACAGAAAAGCTAGCTGAGCATGGTGGGCGTCTTTAGTCCCAGCTACTCGGGAGGCTGAGGCAGGATTATCGCTTAAGCCCAGGAGTCTGATGTTGCTGTGAGCTATGATAACCACCACGGCACTCTACACAGGGCAACAGAGTGAGATTGTCTCTCAAATAAATCTTTTTATCTAGTAACTAGACTTATACAACCAGTGGAACAAAATTCAAGATCTGGAAACGCACAATTTAAATACCAAAGATGATACACCATTGCCAATTAGGCTGTGAAACAAGAACCATGCTGAAAATATTTCTGAGAAAGGCCATACTGTTTTGAAGGTGACATTTGCCAGTAGCCTCAGAGAATAAGCTGGTGACACAATCTAGAGTTGAGACAGAGAAGGAAACAAAAAGAAGATGGGGCGTCTGGTGGACTCAAGCCCAGGCTTTGCTGTCCCTTAGAGGAAGTATTGTGTTGCTTTTAGTTGGCATCTGTGTGAGCTGATATACTTTTATGATGGGCTTGGTCGTGTGAGTGTTGGCCTGTCGGTGTGGGAGAACCTAAGTGTAATTGCCTTTGGGACAATAGCCTCCATTCTCTGCAGCCATTCTGTGGGTCACTCCCTCGATAAGGAACTCATTGTACAGCTGTGAACGTTGCAGGGACAAGTGCTTCCACCCAGCACATCCAGCACACCTTGACACAAAGAGCTTCCAGAATGCTACCTGAAGGTCTAAATAAATCCGTGCTCCACCAGGCAATCTTCCTATGTTTTGGATGACGTTAACTGCCAAAGACAGTGTTTAGTCTATTTTAAATGTATTTGTAGAGAAGAAATAAACGTGGATAAGAAACATAAATTCTTGGATGTCAAAACCTTAAAATCATTTCCTTCTATTTCCCCAGAATGCAAAATGCACTATACCAACACATGTGTGTCGATACTGCTGACATAGCATCAGAGGAAGGATGGAGGTGACTGCTTTGGTTTCTGGAGTCAGGAGTTTTCAAACTGGTGCTTTTGTAAGGTACTTTGCATGTGAATGAAGAAGGTGTTAAGCCCCAAATGGCCTCCTGACCCTAATTCACAGAGAGGTGGAATATTATACATTCCTTTTGCTTGAGGCTGTTCTTTTTGGAGGGGGGTTGTTTTCTTTTGTTTTGAAACAGTCTCGCTCTGTCCTCACAGTTCACAGCAACCTCAAAGTCCTGAGCTCAAGTGATCCTCCTGCCTCAGCCTCCCAAGTAGCTAGGACTATAGGCGCCCACACCCAGCTAGTTTTAGAGATGGAGTCTTGCTCTTGCTCAGGCTGGTCTTGAACTCCTGAGCTCAAGGCATCTTCCTGCCTCAGCCTCCCAGAGTGCTGGTATTACAGGTGTAAGCCACTGTGCCTGGCATTGAGGCTGTTCTTTGAAAGCTGAATTGATTAGGTTTTTAAAGCCCCCTGTTATTGTAGCTTGGGACAAACTAGCCCGGATAAAAGGTGTAAATTAAGAACCCTTGCTATTCTGCCCAATTTCTACTGAAGAGAGACAAAGAACCAGGAAAAGGTTCACAAACATAGCCAAAGGGGTCCGGCATGCAGGGGTCAGATAGCCAGTGTCTCCAAACCTGCTTTGGGTTGAAAAGAGAATGGAGGCAGAAGCTGGTCTTGACCTGCTGGTGTTCAGCGTCCTCTTCCTGAAACTCCATCCTGTGGTGTGTTCAGGGCCAGGACAGCAGGAGCCACCAGGACAGGAACTGACCCTCCCTCTGTCCTCAGGTTGCAGTGGACCCTCCCCAGGGCATCCCAGGTGGGTGTCTGTCCCCCACAGGGGGGCTGGCAGCTTCCTGAGGCTCTGTCTTTTCTTTTGTGTCCCAACAAGTGCCACAAAGTCAGGGACCTGTTAGGCAATTACCACCACATTTCCTCTTTCTCTGCCCTCACCATTCCCAATGTCAAGGGAACGGGGTTGCGACCCTCAGCTATGCCCTTCAGGAACGTGGCCAGCTGCACACCTGGAGAGGACACCCTGGGCTGTGTGACTGTCCAGTTCGGGAGGTATAGGAAGATGGTGAATTCTCCCAGAACTGCCTGGCCTCTGGGCCCACCCAGCCCCATGGACCTGGGACCATCCCCTGCCTGGGTTCGGGCATGGCCAGATCTGCTGTGCTTGGACAGATGAGGGGGCAGTGGTGGTTTTCTTCTGCGGCCACAGTGATAACAGGTGCAGGGGCGCTTTGTCTCTGCTTCTGAAAATAGTGTCTAGAAGGAAGGAAGTGGTCAGGCCTAATAAACAGTTTGAACAAAAATGTTAAGTCTGTCCAAGAACCTGGGTCGTGCTGTGAAAGGATCAAGATGGGATGTTTCAGACACATAGTCTGAAAAGAGCATGTTCTAGAATCCTCTGACCCAAGTTTCTTTATAAGAAAGGCAGCAGGCATGCTTCTGCTCCTCGGAGCAAGCCGCCCTTTGGAGGTTTGGTCATTTTCTCCATATCTGCTTTATAAACATGCTCAGACTGAGGTTACTGGCTCCGTGGAATGCATTCTGCTGGGATTGTGCAACGGCTGCTCATTTAACCCCTTCTGTGCACAGCTGCAGAGACACCACTGTGGCAAGCAGCAGCCTGGACGGTGAAAACAGCTGATTTTAGAAACACAGCTGCTCCTGCAGGTGCCAACAACATTTCCAGGGTGACAGCACCTCTGAGTTTCAACTTGGGTTGAGAAAAATGTTTTGCAACGAGAACACCCCGAATATCCCTCTACATGAATCACCAGGGAAAGAGGATAGCCCAGTATGTTCCATCTGCTGACAGCTTGTCGAGGATCTGAGATGGATCAAGGTACCAGTTCAAAGGGGTCGATGTTTCGGATCCTCAAGTTCTACTTGGAACACGCTGCCTGAAGCTTCAGGATAATGTCAGCAACTAGATGTGGGCCTATTCTCTATGGTTAATGAAGACTTGGCCTTTATTCTTGCCTAGAATTAAATTTGGTTTTTTTAATTTATTTTTGTTTGTTTATTTTTTGAGACAGAATCTCATTCAGTGACCCTGGGTAAAGTGTCATGGTGGCATCATAGCTCACAGCAACTCAGACTCTTGGGCTCAACCAATCCTCCTGCCTCAGCCTCTGGAGTAGCAGGGACTATCGGTGCAGCTGGTTTTTCTGTTTTTAGTAGAGACAGGGGTTCTTGTTCTTGCTCAGACTGGTCTCGAACTCCTGAGCACGAGGGATCCTTCTTCCTTGGCCTCCCAGAGTGCTGGGATAACAGGTGTGAGCCGCTGAACTCGGCATTCTAGAATTAACACTGACACATTCTCTCAGAGTCCGCTCATCTGTCTCCCAAAGTTTGACTTCTCTGTGGCTGTAAAATGAACACAGCTTTCTTGTTAGTTTGTTTTTTGAGATGGTCTCACTCTGTCGTCCTGGGTAGAGAGCTGTGGCATAGCTCACAGCAACCTCAAACTCAGCTTAAGCGATTCTCTTGCTTTAGCCTTCCTGAATAGCTGGAACTATAGGTGCCCACAACCGTGCCCCACTAGTTTTTCTATTTTTAGTAGAGACAGGGTCTCACTTTTGCTCAGGTTGCTCTCAAACACTTGAGCTCCAGCCCATCTTCACTGCTATAATCATTTCTCTCGGAAATTCGTGATCATGTTATTAAAGTAACTGAAATACAGAAGAGATGTCACAGGCTCAACTCTAAAATATTCAGGGAACAGGCAAGTAGGAGCTTTGGTTTAATAAATAAATAAAGTAAGGCCAGGTACGGCTCGGCGCCTGTGGCTCAACGGGCTAAGGTGCCAGCCACGTACACCTGAGCTGGCGGGTTCAAATCCAGCCCGGGGGCGGCGCCTATGGCTCCCATATGCTGGAGGTGGCGGGTTCAAACCCAGCCCCGGCCAAAAACTGCCAAAAAAAACAAACAAAAAAAATCAAATCCAGCCCAGGCCTGCCAAACAACAATGACAGCTGCAACCAAAAAATGGCTGGGCGTTGTGGCGGGCGCCTGTAGTCCCAGCTACTTGGGAGGTGGAGGCAGGAGACTCGCTCGAGCCCGGGAATTGGAGGTTGCTGTGAGCTGTGATGCCACTGCACTCTATCCAGGTGACAGCTTGAGGCTCTGTCTCAAAAAAAAAAAAAAAAAAGCAAGGCCAGGTACAGTGGCTCATGGCTTGGTCTCAGAAATTCGAGACCAGCCTGAGCAAAAGGGAGACCTCATCTCTACTAAAAATAGAAAAACTAGCTGAGTGTCACGGTGGATGCCTGTAGTCCTAGCTACTCAGGAGGTTGAGGCAGGAGGATCACTTGAACTCAGAAGTTGGAGGTTGCTATGAGTTATGATGACGCCACAGCACTCTACCAGGGTAACAGGGTGAGACTGTTTCAAAAAAAAAAAAGAAAGAAAGAAAAGAAAAGTAGATTTTTTTTCATTCAACACCAGTCACTGAATTCCCAATATTTTCTGGTAGTGTTCCTAAATGTTAAGAACTGTTATAGAGGGTGGTGCCTGTGGCTCAGTGGGTAGGGCACCGGCCCCATATACCGAGGGTGGCAGGTTCAAACCCAACCCCGGCCAAAGTGCAATAAAAAAATAGCGGGGTGTTGTGGTGGGCGCCTGTAGTCTCAGCTACTCAGGAGGCTGAGGCAAGAGAATCACCTAAGCCTACGAGTTAGAGATTGCTGTGAGCTTTGATGCCACAGCACTCTACTGAGGGAAATAAAGTGAGACTCTTACCTCAAAAAAAAAAAAAAAATAGTCCCAGTTACATGGGAGGGTGAGGTAAGAGAATTGCCTAAGCCCAAGAGTTTTTTTTTTTTTTGAGACAGAGCCTCAAGCTGTCACCCTGGGTAGAGTGCTGTGGCATCACAGCTCACAGCAACCTCCAATTCCTGGGCTCAAGCGAGTCTCCTGCCTCCACCTCCCAAGTAGCTGGGACTGCAGGCGCCCGCCACAAC